>JBAKBP010002395.1:0-178136 GCA_037953745.1 Lithodes maja | reverse complement strand
GTGCAGAATACAAATTATCATAAAATAACCATGAGAGTAAGTGATATACAGTACATATACACATTTATTTACTTACTCATATACAGAACATACGTATATACACGTACGTGCGCACATACATATACATACATATATAGGAACATAAGAACATGCAGTAAGTGTGCACATGTCCGTATACACAAACGCTCACGTATGCACACAAACATACATACATACAGAAACTGTTTTGGTATGGTCAGGGTAAAGAGGGTGCAGGTACTACAATGGGAGGTTAATCCTCGGTAGTGTAGGTGTGTGTGTGTGTGTGTGACAGAAGGCGAAATATGGAAGAGCTGGGCGTTCTATTGTTAAGGGTGGAAATACATGGATGAAGATACGCGAACACTTAATAATAGATAATGCTTATGCATAGATTTATAATCAGAAGTTGCGCTAGTGAGCAATATGTTCTCGCTCATATGTACGTATACTTACATACATATGTGCATATGACCATATAAATACATGTACAGTACATATATATATTATATACCTTATATTCTCAACCGGGCTCGAACCATTGACAGCACATACACACAGACATACATATACATAAATATATGCACATTACATGCTTATATGCTCTTCTCTTATCCTACCTGATACTCTCAGCTGGGCTCGAACCACAAACAGTATACACTATAGACACATATATATATACATAAATAGCGCATACATACATACACATATACGCACACATACATACACATATACTGCACATACATAGATACATATATACACATATACATAAACAAACTCAAGCAAATACATACATAATTATATTCTATATTCTAATACACACACGCACACACACTTATGCATATATTATTAAAGGTGGGCGCGTATATATGGTGTGACAGGCCGTTATTACACATTATTAATAATATTAACAATGGTTGGGATAGGACTATTTTTATATCTGTCAGTTCTTGCTCTTATTGGTTGGAGTGTGTTGAAATGACGAGCTGCACGTGTAGGTCTAGGGGCGTCTGGTGGAAGTAAGTTTCTGTGTCGTGGGTGAACAAGCAGCTTAGATGCAAACTGTTTGAGTGTGTTGTAGTGGTGGGTTGAGAGTGCAGGTATGCTAAGGGTGGTGAGAGCTTCCTCGTACCCTGGATATGTGCCACCCAGGATGATCCTGCATGCCCTCCTCTGAACTCTCTCCAGTTGACGTTGTTGTGTTAGGGTTAGAGAGGAGGACCAGGCGGGAGAGGCGTAGGTGAGCTTAGGGAGTATGAAGGTGTTATATATACTCTTCAGCTCATTCTCCGGCGCCCCCAGGGATCTCAACCGCCTTAGCATAAACAACTTGTAAGTGGCGGTCCTGACTGTGGTAGTTACATGTTTCTTCCAGTTCAGTTTGTTGTCCACAGTGATTCCAAGGAGTTTGGTGGACTCAACAAGCTGAAGGGGATGAGGACCAATTGTGACAGTGGGTGGAGGAAGGTCGGTAACGGTACAGTGTGTGTGTGTGTGTGGGGGGGTGGGGGGGTGGGGTGCATTTTTTGTTTTGCACCTAAGATCATAACTATTGCACAAATTCAAAAACAAAACAAAATTAATTACCGTCGCATTCACGCACCGAAGCTTCGTGTGAAGTTTGGTGAAAATCCGTCTAAAGTACGTCTAGGAGTTCTCGGACGGACAGATGAACAGACAGACATTTCGGTTTGCATATGTCACTATATGGGGGGCGATACCACTCTGCTTACGCAGAGTTGATCAAAATTATTGCACAAATTATTTTATTTTTATTTATTTTTTAATTACTGGCGCAATCAGGCACCGAATGTTCGTGTGAAGTTTGGTGAAAATCCGTCGAACGGTCTAGGAGTTTTCGGACAAACAGACAGACAGACATTTCAGCCGGCATGTATCACTATACGGGGGGCGATACTACTCTGCTTACGCAGAGTTGATTAAATATATTCTGAAGAAAAAAGAATCAAAGTCGTCGCACATGCGCAGATCCATCCACACGGCATCGGCGCAGCAGCACGGGCGCTCCGTACACATGGTCATGGCCTCCCCTTTCAAACTATAGTATATAATTATCTCATCCTGATCATTTTCAACCGAATCATCATCATCCTCATCAGCCTGAGTTAGTCCACTGCAGGACAACGGCCTATCCTAAACGAAATTCGAAAGCAACAAACTTTAATCAACTACGCGTGCTGTTTTGCCCAAAATAAAAACGGCATACCCAACTCTGCGATGGGTCACCTACTACTACTAGCATCGCTTCTAATGTCAACTAAACTAACTAATCCTATTAAATGCGGGGCAAGTTGTTTTCTCCCCCAGAATGCCATCATTATTGCTGGGGGGGGGGGGGGGGGTGAAGAAGCTGGCGGAGGGCCGAGGGGGGGGGGGGGGGGAACCATTTGTTTAACCTAAAATCAAAATTATTGCACAAATTCAAAAGTTTTTTTTTAATAACCGTCACATTCACTCACGCACCGAATGTTCGTGTGAAGTTTGGTGTTAATCCGTTGAATAGTCAGGAGGAGTTTTCGGACAGACAGACAGACAGACAGTTCGGCTGGTATGTACCACTATACAGGGGGCAATACCACTCTGCTTACGCAGAGTTGATAAAGTAGATGTGCCGTTTTGCCCAAAATCAAAACGGCATACCCAACTCTGCGATGGGTCACATCATCACTACTAGTCACTATCACCATTACTATCATCACTACTACTACTCTCACCATCACCACCACCATCATCGACAGTGTTACTACCATCACTTTTAATGTCAACTAAACTAACTTACCCTAACTTAACCTAGCAAATGCAGGGAGACTTGTTTTCGGGGCATCATCTCCAGTAACCATCACCAACATCACCAATACTTTCAACATCATCACTATTACTATCCCCATCATCTAATACCATCATCACTGCTACTATCACCACCACTATCACAACTACTTTTACAATCACGAAGGGGGGGGGGGGGGGGGGAAGGTGGTTTGGGGGGGGCAGTGAAACCATATTTTTGACCTAAAGTCATAACTATTGCACAAATTTTAAAAATCTGTTTTTAATTACCGTCGCATTCACGCACCGAATGTTCGTGTGAAGTTTGGTGAAAATCCGTCGAACTGTCTAGGAGGAGTTTTCGGACAGACAGACAGACAGACATTTCGGCCGGCATATACCACTATACGGGGGGCCATACCACTCTGCTTTCGCAGAGTTGATAAAGTAGACATGCCATTTCGCCCAAAATCAAAACGGCATACCCAACTCTGCGAAGGGTTACCATCATCACTAATATTACCACCATTATTACTACTACTATCATCATCACTACAATTGTCACCATCATCACTACTACTACCATCATCACTAATATTACTACCATCATCACTACAATTGTCACCTTCTAATGTCAACTAAACTAACTTAACCTAACAAATGTGGGCGAGCTTTTTTTCGCCCCTAAATGATGGCATTCTGTGTGAGTGTGCCCATGGGGCACACACACACAGAACGCCATCATCATTGCTTGGGAATAGGTATAGGGTGGGGGGGGGGGGGGGCAAAACCATATATTGGACCTAAAATCATAACTATTGCACAAATTATTATTTTTTTTTTAATTACCGTCGCATTCACGCACCGAATGTTCGTGTGAAGTTTGGTGAAAATCCATCGAACGGTCTAGGAGGAGTTATCGAACAGACAGACAGACAGACAGACATTTTGGCCGGCATGTACCACTATACGGGGTGCGATACCACTCTGCTTACGGAGAGTTGATGAATGGCACTCAGATTAAGAGTGTTTACATTCCCGGCTAAAGGCCAGTTTACTTCAATAGTAGGCTCGCTATCTCATGAAAAAAATGAAAAAAAATCACCAACTGAATGGGGTGAAGCGGCTTAACCCGTGGAGCCCCGGCTAGTTTTGTAATGTTTGTTCACCAGAACCCGGCCGGTTTTCAAAAAATTGTTTTATTCCAGAAACAATAGCGAATGGGTTAGGAATGAAGGAAAAACCACGAAAAACCGCTCAAAAAGCTTAAAGAATGGTCCTACAGAGCCCCCGAAAACGTATTTTACAAGAGTAAAAAATTGAAGGCAATTACCCCAAAAAACCAGGTTATTGCGCACTCACGCGCACGCACGTGGACTTTGAGAGTTTTCAACCAGTGCGTGGGATACGTACACAGTTCCCATACAAATCTGAGCCCTCTTGAGTGACTACACCTGAGGTTACGGTCGGCGCAATTAGGGTGACGCGTCAGACGCGTCTCTGGGGCTGTGCGTTACATACATCGCCGACGCATCAGACGCGTCGCTGGGGCTGTACGGGTTAAAGTCGCGAAACTAATGAGATGCAATGTCTTAAAATCTCTAAACTAATAGAGTGATATGGAGAGGGCCTAAAAAGACCTGCGTTGCACCAGATAGTTAATACTGAAGCTGTGATCTTGAAAGAGAGAAAGAGAGAGTGTGTGTACGCGTTAAATTTAAATCCAATAATAAATTAGTCTGGCATTAATTACAATTTTTTTTCGTACTGATGTCACTATAGAAAACGATTATGCTAAATGGTTAACATTTTTGTATTAACAATGTCTTGGCTTGTCGACATTAAATTTTTTAATATAAATGGCTACGTTAGTATTTTTGTGAAATATTCAACGTCATATACGTGGGAATAATATTTAATATAATATATTTTAAAGATATACTATACAATCATGATTAAATTATTTTGAGTAAGATGTCTATAATATAGACTCCCTGGCCCGGGTTGTATATTGTCTGGTGAACCATCACCCAGAAAGGTGCAGCGAACTTATCTCCTAAAAAAACATAGTGGGCTCTTCGTTTTAAGTCTTATTTAATATCGCGTGCTTTGCAGCAACATCGAACTTTACTTCTTGGAGGTATAGGCTAGGCCTAATCCATTAAATTAAGTTCGCCATGGAAAGAATGGAGTGCCAGTGGGGACAGGGTGGGTGGTGGGATATTAGCGATCTGGTGAACGTTCAGCCCGAAAAGTACACTGGTATAATGTGGACGGATGCAGATTACAAAGACGAAATGGGCAAATTTGGTCGTGGGGTGAAGCGGCGGAATGAAGATGCCCAGTCAACAGCATCACGAAAACGGCCGAAGAACTTTGCCGGCCATACATTTGAATACGCTCGAGATTAGGGAATTGTTTTATATATGATCGGATTAAGAGTTATGTTTCGTTTACCTTATCTTAATATTGTGTTTTGTTCGTTTTCTGTTTTGTGTTCGTATTTCTACGGATGTATTTTTATATTGTGTGTACTAAGGATTATGTTATTGTCTCGAGCGTTGTATTGTATTGTCATTATTTTACGTGTCTTCATGTATCCCCAGGGGAGGGTGGGGGTGGAGGGGGTCGTTGGCCTTGCTCTTCTGTTCCAATGGACTATTATTTCTTCTTTTCCATTACCACCCCCTCGTTGTTATATCCGGCCGTTCATTCATTACGTATTTCTTCAGTAACTGGCCGGTCTCATTCCAGCTAAGGGCCGAGTTCTCCTAAATTGCTGGCTTGCTATCACTCTACCGGAAATAATAGATACCTGCATGGGGTGACAAGCGTCTTATAACTAATGGGGATAAACATGAGGGAGAAGGAGTTTCAGAAAAAAAACAAATACCTCCCCATTATAGACTGCATAGATGAGGTGATTCACACATTCTGATGTTAACCCCTTGAGGATTATGACGCATTTTGACAGTTAATTCTGGCGGGTAGTAAACGATTATATTCAGTTTAAGAAGGAATTGTGGGACTCAGAGGGATGATTGAGACAGTCTCTACCCCATTGAGTGCTTTAGAGCTTTGTAAAACTGAATATAATCGGCTAACAATAGTCAGAATAATCTGTCAAAACACATCATAATCCTCAATGGCTTCATTAACAATACTATACTGCGTTTCATTTCATCTGACGGTGAATTGAATCTCTTAGCAGCTAATTTGTCGATACTTAAGACGTTCGCCTCGTTAGTTTGGCAATGTTAAGACATTTCGCCTAATTTCTGTCAATTTTAAGACCTTTGTGCCATTTAGGTGTCTATTTTTTCTTGGCGAGCGACAGCGAGCCCATAATTTCGGAGGAACCGTCCTTTGGCCGGGACATCTTTTTAACGACAAATGTACACACTTATATCGAAGGGGGTTCTGGGGGTATTATTTTTAAAGCTTGATGGGGGTCTAGGAAGTAAACAAAAATCTCCCCTTAACCCCTCGTGTACCGTCGACTTCCTTTGTATCTTAATCTGGCTACTACTAATTGATTGTATTCAGCTTAGGAAGGACCTCTAGCAATCATACGGCTTCGAACTATCGCGATCAACCCTTTAACTGCCACAGATCCTTCCTTAGCTGCATAAACTCGTCTAAATATAGATAGAATATAATCAAGAAGACATCGCTGGTACAGAAAGAATTAACAAACAATGTTAGTAAACTGTTTGAGCCAAAACAAAAAATAATAATAATAATAACAACAAATAAAATAAAAAATATCTTGGATACCTTAGTCTTTTTTTCCAGGTGATAGTAAATTGAACCCTTTAGCAACTGATATCTCGAGACATAAGGGGGGATGAGCGTATATACTGTAATTGTTCATTTATATATCATATCATTTGTTTGAGTTACCTCCCTATTCCTCCATCAAGCTTAACCTCCCCCCCCCCCCCCACACACTCACACAACCCAAGACCCTCCTTAACCTCTCGGCTGCGCATGGGGGTAATTAGACACCTCTCCCTGTGCGCATGTATTTGAGGTGTTTCCGTCACTAAAATATTCATTGTACCATTAATAGCATTAATACTTATCCATACGTGCCTATTATGGGTTGATTATAAAGGTATTAACCTGAAACAACAATAAAACGAGTGAAAACAGCGTTTGGATGGTCAAAATCGGAGATATAGCCCGCGAGTTGTATAATGTATGGGTGAGGCAAGCTGCTTTCCCGCCAATTTCCCCCAAGGCCACTGAGACACAGTCGATCGATATTCTCTCTCTCTCTCTTGCACTCGTTTGCTAACACTGATGACAATGCCCTGCTTGCAACTCGCTAATGTTAGCACGGAAATATACCTCAGAATAAGGGAATAACAGGGAAAATAGGTGATAACTGAAGGAGAGGAGGAAAGTGGGGAAGGAGGGGAGGTAGAGGACTGAGATTTTGCATGGCCCAGGGGCCAAACAAAAATAAAAAAATAAAAAAATAAAAATAATAAAAATATTTTGTTTTCGATGTCAAAAGTTGATTTTTTTTTTCTCTGACTCTTAAGAGTCTCCCCGCAGTCCGCCGGGGGAACTCTTAAGAGTCTCCCCGCAGTTCCCGGGTTAACCCCTAACTGTCGGCGCGCAACTTATGTCGTGTGAAATAAATTTGGACTAAGTGGCGGTTCCCAACTTATGTCGTGCGCCAATTTCAGCACGTAATGTTGCTGAGAGAGAGAGAGCTGAGCGGTGTGAGGAGCCTAGCAACCTTATGACCGCTCCGCACGACCACCATGGACCAACTATGGTGGCTCCCACCCTTCCCTCCCCTCTCTCACTCGCTACACAGGGAATTATGTAGGGAAAGTACCTAATTACATGGTTTTTGCACTCGTGTTGCACGATCGTTGCAAGAGAACCAGCGGTCGTAGAAGGATGGTTCGGGTGTCATTGGAAAGCTCTGTTTACGCCCTTTCATGGATAGATACTTGTTTTACGCTCTGGGTCTTATTTAGGCATGAAAATGATCACGTAAACAACCCTATTTAGGGTAAAAACACCCCGCTGGGCGCTACGGTCCGCTAGACCGCCTAGCCCGCTAATAAGGTGTTAAAGATAAATTTGTACTTTTTTAGAGATAGAAAAATGTCCCGACCGAAGGCTGGTTCCTCTTAAATTACAGACTCGCTATTGCTCGCTACCAAAATATCGGCACTTAAATGACAAGTCTTAATATTGACATAGAAATGGGGCGAAAGGTCTTAAAATCGCCAAACTAATGGGCAGAACGTTATAAAGTCTGAAAACTAATGGGGCTAAACATGAGGAAGAAGAGGGAACAGAAAAAATTACCCATCTCGCCTTAATGGAAATATATGAAACTACTATGTCTCTGCGTGATATAAATAGCAAACCTTTATTACTAACAACGTATCGCAGTACAAAGTCTCCATAATAGCAAACTTTTATTACTAACAACCTATCGCAGTACAAAGTCTCCATAATAGCAAACCTTTATTACTAACAACCTATCGCAGTACAAAGTCTCCATAATAGCAAACCTTTATTACTAACAACCTATCGCAGTACAAAGTCTCCATAATAGCAAACCTTTATTACTAACAACCTATCGCAGTACAAAGTCTCCATAATAGCAAACTTTTATTACTAACAACCTATCGCAGTACAAAGTCTCCATAATAGCAAACCTTTATTACTAACAACCTATCGCAGTACAAAGTCTCCATAATAGCAAACCTTTATTACTAACAACCTATCGCAGTACAAAGTCTCCATAATAGCAAACCTTTATTACTAACAACCTATCGCAGTACAAAGTCTCCATAATAGCAAACCTTTATTACTAACAACCTATCGCAGTACAAAGTCTCCATAATAGCAAACCTTTATTACTAACAACCTATCGCAGTACAAAGTCTCCATAATAGCAAACCTTTATTACTAACAACCTATCGCAGTACAAAGTCTCCATAATAGCAAACCTTTATTACTAACAACCTATCGCAGTACAAAGTCTCCGTAATAGCAAATCTTTATTACTAACAACCTATCGCAGTACAAAGTCTCCATAATAGCAAACCTTTATTACTAACAACCTATCGCAGTACAAAGTCTCCATAATAGCAAACTTTTATTACTAACAACCTATCGCAGTACAAAGTCTCCATAATAGCAAACCTTTATTACTAACAACCTATCGCAGTACAAAGTCTCCATAATAGCAAACCTTTATTACTAACAACCTATCGCAGTACAAAGTCTCCATAATAGCAAACCTTTATTACTAACAACCTATCGCAGTACAAAGTCTCCATAATAGCAAACCTTTATTACTAACAACCTATCGCAGTACAAAGTCTCCGTAATAGCCGGGTAAACATGATGACGACATGGCAATTTACCTTCAGCTGAAAATGAACAGAATCTAGTTAATGTTCACAGTCTTTTAAGGGAGGCCAGGCAGTATTGTGCAGCATAATTTACTGGTTCGGCTCAATGGTATAAGGAGGGGGTTTAGTTTGCTCTCTAAACCTCTATCAAGCTTAAAGAAAACACCCACAGCACCCCCCTTCGATATAAATTTGTAAATTTTTCGGTAGAAAAATGTCCCGGCCGAAGGCCGATTCCTCTTTAAATTCAGGCTTGCTATTGCTTGCTAGGAAAAAAATCGACACCTAAATGGCACGAAAGGTCTTAATATTGGCAAAGAAATGAGGCAAAAGTTCTGAAAATCGCCAAACTAATGGGGCGAATGTCTTGAAATCTCATAACTAATAGGGCTAAACATGAGGGGGGAGGAGGACTCGAAAAAAAAAACTGCCTCCCCTTAATCATTAGGAGACGATCAGGTAATTGTGACCCCGACTGTACATATATTATATAATCTAATTAATTTATTTTACTCCCAACACCAAACACCTCTCAATGAAATTAATGAAATTATGTGCACCTCCTGGGATTCGAACCTGTCTAGGCTGCCTCACACACAAACCACCCAAGAATCGAACCCTGGACCAAGTGATACACAGATGACCACATAACCACAACACCACCCCAGTATAGGCCCCATCCTTGTCGGTGATAATTACTATAGCATTGCCGAATTCATAATTAAGGAGGTAGGGTTTGGTTGTGGGTCGATTAAATCTTATATTATTGTTTTTTTTTTAGTTTCCTCCCTAGACCTCCATCAAGCTTAAAAAAACTATCCCCATGATCCTCCTTATAGATAAATAGTACATTTTTCGATAGAAAAAGCCGGTGCCTCCTAAATTACAGGCTCACTATCGCTTGTCAAGAAAAAAATCGACACCTAAATGACACAAAAGGTCTTCATAATGACTAAAAAATGGGGCGAATGATCTTAAAATCGTCAAACTAATGGGCCGAGTGTCTTAAGATTAGAAAAGTAATGGAGCTAAGCATGAGGGAGAAGGGGGGCCAAACAAAAAACAACCATCTCCCCTTAACCCCTTCAACATGATGTCATTTTGATCTCATTCTGGTTACCATTAGACATGTAGTAGTAGTATATAATCTACGTCTAGGACTCACAAGTGTAAGTACTATTTCAGTAAACCATCTGTCGAACATAGGACTTTTTTTTTTAATTCATAAAATCGTCTAATGTAAGCCAGAAAAATATCAAAATTACGTCATCGTGCTGAAAGGGTAAATATGATATCGATAAGCAAGTTTTTTTCTCACAATATTTGGAGGTTCTTTTGTATTGGCATCGACCTCTGGACTAAAGGTGTTGTGGTTATTCTTGTAGTAGATGGACTGTAGAATTATACCAAACCACACAATAGTATATTTACCTGGTTTAGTGGAGCGTAGGCGACGGGATAGGGTTAATGTGGAGTGGAACTAGGCAATAAGAATGGCGGATTTGTGTGATGACAAGTGGTGATCAAGAGGAAATTAGTAGATAGTTAAGGACAGAAGGGGGCCTCTAGACTTAAATTATAATGAGGATAATAATAGATGATCGGTGAACTGATGAGAATCTATGTTGAGGTTAGTACTAACATGATAATGGAATGGAATGAGGTGAGGTGAGAGAACCAGTTAAGTTAGGTCTGGTAAGGTCGGTGGTTGGAGCAAGAGTGAGATCCCAGACAAAGTTTGCGGGAACCTTGCTTATTTGCGCGTGCGCAAACAGGTCCGGAGAAACTTTCCCTTCCCGGAATTTATTACCTAAGTTTATAGGAATAATATATTACTACTTAATATCTAATACAGAACATAATTCAATATTCTTCCTATTTATACTAAATCATATTATTACGATTCTTATTCCTACAAACTTAGTACTTAAGATTAGACTGTCCATGCTTATGGAATAAAAGTATGGACATCTTCCCGCCACCAAGTTTGTACAACATTTACAACAGCCCGGAGGCTAATTTATCCCGCAATAATTGGGAGGATGCTTGAGCCGCCTGTCGACGAGGACGTCCACTTTGCACGTCAACAGGATGGCCATTTGAGTTTGCCACTACGGGAACATCTCTGGGCAACGTCTCCGAGGTATCACCTTTACTCTCAATATCCCCTTCAAGAGGGGTTGGCCGCGTGAAGATGCCCGTCTTAGTGCAGATTTTAGCAACTCTGACTTCGTCACGTCCGGGTAATAATTCCGTGATATGACCCAACTTCCAGAAAGCACGAGGACCCTCGTCATGGATGGTGACGACATCACCGATAAACGGCCACCGACCGTTGATTGGTCAAAGTTTATTCCTATGTGCCTCCCTGAGCGTCACCAGATACTCATTAGACCAGCGTTTCCAGACATCCTGCGACAATTTACAGATATACCAGTATCTGGCTGAAATTACATCTTTGTTGACGTAGTCCGGGTCCTCAATCTCTTTCCCACCTCACTTTTCTTAGGAAGATCCCGCAACCGATGTCCCCGCACCAATACCGAGGGTGTGATTGGGGTAGGATCCTCTAGGTCACCCGAAGCATAATAGAGAGGACGGTCATTGACAGTTGCCTCAATTTCCAGTAGAAGAGTTGTTAACTCCTCTAAAGAAATGAGAGCACGTCCTAGTACCTTCTTCAGTCCCGCCCCTCCCCCTCAACCAGGCCCCCCCCCCCCCTCAGGACTCCCACCCCCCACCCTGTACCTATTCCCAAGCAATGATGATGGTGTTCTGTGTGTGTGCAATCACAGAACGCCATCGTTCAGGGGGCGAAAAAAACTCGCCCGCTCACTAGTGACACCACTGCTGTAGGCGGTGCGCTCGGACATGAGCGCGCAATATGCCCCTTCTTATGACACTTAAAACATTCCACTTCACTCTTGGACTTCCCCTGAGGTGGGTAAGGGCCCTGGCCTTTCTTTAACGGGATGGGTTTCGACTTGGGATCATAATTGGCAACAGTACTCTTAAATGGATAATTATTTGTGTCATTAATTCGGGGGGGTGGAGTGGTACGCCCCTTGTTACCTGCCTCAGCTCTCTGTGCAGACCCGCACCCACGAATCAATGACAACCTGAGGTCAGCCAGCTCAGCCGCCTCTTGCAGATTTTTCGGTCGCTTTTCTTTCAGGTTAAGTCAAGTCACTGCCAGTACATTTAAAAAATTGTTCCAGCAACACTAATTGTTTTACTGCATCAAAAGTAGTTGCCTTCTCCGACCTCAACCAATTTTCAATTGCATCTGACAGCTCTCTAGCGTGTTCCTGGAAAGTACTCTCCTTTCTTTTTGGAACCGCCCTAAACTTCAGCCTATAGGTCTCTGGCTGTAGCTCATACGCCCTCAGGACAGCCTCTTTCAACAACTCATAATTCACACAGGAATCAAGGGGCAAAGCATCGTACGCCTTGAGTGCTTTCCCCGTCAATCGTGAAGAAACAAGGGCTGCCCACTTCTCCTCGGGCCATTGGTGCTCCTGGCACTTTTTCTCGAACCGGAGAACAAATTCTGTAACTCCTAACTCATCAAACACTGGAACCAACTTTAGTAGATGCAACAGGGACTGGTCATGGGCTCGACCCCCCTGGACGACACGATTCCTTGTCACCTCTACACGAGTTTTCTCTAGGTCAACATTGGCACAATACCTTGCAGACTCATACTTAAGCTCAGCCTCTCGCTGCTGCTGCTGCTGCCTGAGCTCAGCCTCATGCTTTCGCTGCTCGAGCTCAAGCTCAGCCTGTCGCTCCTGCTGCTTAAGTTTGGCGAGCTCGAGCTGAAACAACATCTCGGAAGACAAACCCTGAGGAGGGGGTGCTACTACTGGGGACCCACCCCGTGAGTCACTTAGAGGCATACCCAACCGCCAGCGGGCATCGGCCTGCGGGAAAGTACTCGGCTCCGGAATCCGAGGGGGCGCCACGATAGGAGTTGAGTGGAATGGGGGCTGGGATGAAGGTGCCCCAGCTCCCGCTCCACCCGCACCCCCATGCACCCCACCCAGCACACAGGCAACCAGCTCACTTCTCGACAAACCGCTAGTACCGGGAAACCCTAAGACCGTGGCTACACACTGCAGTCCGTACCGGTCTAGGCCCGACACACGGTCCGCCGACACAGGCTCCTCCAAAAAAATCTGAGCATCCTCCTCATTGTTCACCACCCGAACGCCGTTAAACAACTCCACCTTCTCCACCTCCTCGCCTGCCTCTCGCACTGTGCCCTCACTATGCTCAGACCCGTCCAGTGACATGATGGAGTCAACAAAAAAAAATTCTCAAGTCAAGACAAAAGTAGCCAAACTTTCGCGTAGCTTTATTCACCAAAAAATATTCGAAGATGTTCTTGAGTGCAATACTAAGTCACCAATAACTCCAACAAGTTCTATATATCCTCAAAACAATGTCCACTGCCAACAATAAATAAATTCAACCCCAAATGGCAATAAGATTTCTCCAAAAAAAAATGCAATATTCAGTTCACTATATACTGGTCTAAGGTCGCCATTTGTTACGACCGGCACTACGAAATAAACAAGGGCACTTAATAATGGACTAGATGATAGGCTATATCTGCAACAACGGTACGCTAATTCCAAACCCTCGAACTATTACGCCGGTGAACAAAACATTTAAAACCCTCCAGAGTTAATCTACTGGATAACGGGGTATCAATTAACTGGGTTTTAGTGCACTTCTACAAAGGCTTTCCGGTGACGGCAAAGCCAACTCACAATAGGAGTACTTACGTTACGAAAATGCTCTTAAGTAATAACAATGCTTGAATAAACTATCATAAGATTTAATAAAGGAATATATGCTTACGTTAACTTTAGTGTGAGTCTGTACTCAACACTAAACTCTTCAATGCTCTATGAAAACACTGGAAGTCTAGTCGTACAGCAATCAGATATGGAATCTTCTGAAAAGGTCTGATGCTCTAAGATGCTCGTCAATATAGAACAGAAATAATGCAGGGGCAGGACACCAAAGCGTGTATCTTAAATACACCAATAAGTAGGATACATATATATAACAAGGGAGTGCAACAACTCTGTGACAGCACTAATAATAACCACTCAAAAACAGTACTTCCTTAGCCAACATAACAGCCAAACTGGGTTGTGCACGATGCATCAACCTAGGCTAAAATAAGGCGTGAATAATTCCTAAAGCATACACAAGTAAAGTTAATAAACACAATGCTGTCTTTCTCACTAATAAAGTCTAGAGTGGCATAAAAGGTATCAGGAAACTAGGCAGAGCGCAAGCATGCTCGTAGCCTACTGTCTCCCCTTGAACAGATTTCCTTTATGTTACGTTTAAGTGACTTGGAGGCTCTCTTGGTAAGTCCAGATCTCAAGTATCTGGTCTTACCCTGGTGCTCCACAAAGGTCAACAACATGAGTTAACAAGCATACAGGTATGAGTAGGCAAAAGCCCTTCACCTGTATACTGCTACACTCGCAAAGGAAAAATATGCACAAGGGTTACAGGCTACCTAGCTTCGTCGAAGTCGTACAGGCTTTGACTTGCCACATACATAACTTAGACAACGACTAAAGATACCCTCCACTGTCTAGCATTAAATAGTAGGAAAGAACAACTCAATAATTAGAAGCACCCCAGTACTATGATACCATGTGACTATGACTCTAATAATCCCTAAAGCTAGTGCAAAACATATATGGAGAACTGGTGCTGGTAATACGACTGGCCGACTATGGAAGTCGTATGCAGAACCAGAAGGGATAGGTAAATGAATAAAGATGAGAAGTATGAAAAAGAAGAAGTTCAGAGAGAGAAACAGTAGTACAGGGGGTTAGATGGGGGGACAGATTGCAAAGGACATGTAGGACCAAGCACGCTATGCCAAGCTCTGGGGCAGGAGCCCGCACCACCTTCCTAGGACGGCGGCCTCCAATCACAGATGACTACGTCATGAAGAGCAGGCGTCATATGACGCGTCAGGCCCGCCGGCCAATCAAGAGCGTGGGAACCTCCGCCCGAGCGAGGGAGTCACACGTACATACACACGCACATATTACCACCTCGCTGCTCGCTCTCTTTCCCCCTACAACTTCACACAACATATCTTATATTCTATCAATGATATAAAATACTTCCAAGTGTCACAGACAAGAATAAAGACCACCACTGATCTGTCTGTGACAACATGAACGCTATGAAAGAAAGAACATCGTTCTACGATTATTGTAGCCCATTTCACTGCCCTGGCGAGCGCTAGCGAGTTACGAGTACATTCTGGCAAGCTGGCCAGCATAACAGGTTCTCTAAAGAAAACTTGTTTTAAACCACTAACTTCAATACATTTTTCAAGCTCCACATAATACAGAAACTATATGTAACTGGCATTTAGTGATCCTCAGGGGGTAAGTACTAATACTCTATTAACATATTCAATTCAGTACCATTATTTCTTAAATACTAGAGGAGATTTGAAAACATAATAATGAGAATAGGATAGGGGAGAGATAGTACCCTAAAGATCAACAAACATATGTGACTAAAAATCAGCCATCGATCATAAGGCAATCTCCCGGATCCGGACTCACTCATCGAACTTTAAAATTACAATGACTTTGTAAGTTTGAAAAACATAATTTGAAGAAGTGATCTGTGTGGCATCTATTAATTAATTTGATAAATAATGGTGCAGACGGCACTGGGAAACAAATATAATTCACTTAATTAATTAATACTAATACTATAAATGCTTATATACACATCTTTTATTGTGCATATATAAACAAATACAACGAATTATGATTGCATATTGTAACAACATATGCAACTATCTCACACACTGAGCTGTGATATGTTGGGAGAAACAGAAGGTGTTAGAGAGAGCTAAATGGTTTATTTCTACATTATACTATATTAATGGGTAGGAAGCGGTATATTTGATACTATGATGATGCCTGTGTTGCTTCATAATGTGGCATAATATCATGACATACTAAGATGATACTGTCCGAGTTAAGTATACCAATAGGACTACATAAATGACCAGACACCCATGCTGCTAAAAAGGCACAGTTCTAGGGAAATGTAATGTAACGTAATCTGAAGCCAGGAGTATATTTTATGTGTTTGCTTTATGTGTATAAGGGAGATAAAAGGCAGACTGCCTATAACGAGTGTCTCCCCCCACCAAAGCCGAAAGAGTGACAGAGTGCCAAATTCAGGGAATGTTGGGGTCAAAATGACTGGACACACAACGTTTAAAGCAGTCTAAGTCATAGAAAGAAGGACAGATTGACTGAGGGAGAGAGTTCCAGACTTCACTTGTTGAGTAGAAGAAAGACTGAAAACATTTGATAATTCTTGGGTTGGAGAGCTGGACAGAATAGGAATGGGACTGTGTTGAAACGGAAGTGCCTCACACTCGCCGCAAGTGAGGGTATATGCACTGAGAAAGCTCTGAAGAACACTAATTGTTGTAATAGCCTTATAAGAGATGCAACATTGCGGCACGTACAGAGAGATTGTAGGGAACTATTAAGAGGAAGTGAGCTGATGAGGCGAAATGCTTTTGACTCTATTCTTTCGATAAGTGTGGTATGGGTGAAACCTCCCCACACATGCGAACAGTATTCGATACATGGGCGGACTGTGCCCATATAAGGAGCAAGAAGCTGTGCGGGGTGAGGAGGGAGAGCTCATAATGAAGGACATAGCAAAGTCTCTCAAATAGGAGTCACACAGACCATGTTTTGAAGGCGAACCTACACTAGCCACTGAATAAATTTCATAGACCTGTCAAAGATGTAAACAATTCAGCTTAATGGGGGGTGAGGGGGATTATTTAGCCTGAAGGGTATAGGGGGCAAACTAAAGAAAGGTTTGGAAATCTGTAAATCATTTAAAACTCTCAATAATATTACATAATAAAAACAGTTACATAACCATGTATGGCATCGAACGAGCTAGTGTTCTTAAGTATTGAAAAATAACGGATATAAAACGCATAGCAGAAGAGGATGCCTGACTTGCGCTCTACGGAAATCTCCATGTCAATGTGGACAGGTTCATGGGGGGGGGGGGGGGGGGGTGCACCTAGGGGCGTGGCATGTGTCAGAGTTATTCAGTGTTAAGCAAACTGCACAGTACAATATCAAATGAAGCTAATGACAAATTCTATTATATATTATCCATGCATCCTTTAGATATTTTGCAAAACTAGAGATTCAGACAAGCACATTGGACAGAATACATTAGAATTGGTCCACCTGTGCGCACATTGCAATAACAGACAATATGATTATTTTTAGTTTTTTTATTTCCATACAGTTTTCTTATTACTCACAGATTAAGTGAACACATAATGACATCATTAACTGTTAAACAATGTGTTATTATATTGATAATACTGGTAATGATTATGTTAATAGCTTGGTCGGAAACAAGTTTCTACGACTATCATCAATCACATATACCTGACCCGATATTCGATTCCCAAACATCACCGACTCGCAAGACCCCAAAAGAGAGGCACCCTTCATTATGTGGCAACTCTCTCCCTAATCTGGATCGTCGTTGTTACCACTACGACAACTTAACTGCCCACAACATCTGCTGCCACACCCTAGACTACCGCATCAACCACAGTGACCGTCTCATGCAATGTTTCAAGTCGTTACTCAATACCACTCCAACCTTCAGCAGCAACACCAGGTTAGTGTTGTCAATGCCACACCAACCTTAAGCACCAACACCAGGTTAGTGTTGTCAATACCACTCCAACCATAAGCACCAACACCAGGTTAGTGTTGTCAATACCACTCCAACCTTAAGCGCCAACACCAGGTTAGTGTTGTCAAAATGTTATCCACAAATCAACTTTCGATTCATACATAAAATCACATTCAAAATAGGTTCATTGTTTCATTTCAATGATTGAGTGCCGACAGACTTGCGCTCATCGATTGTGTATAGTTTTACCTGCCCGAGCTTAGCGGCTCGCTTGGTGTAGTGACTAGCGTCTCGGACTTCCACCCAGAAGGCCCGGGTTCGCGCCCACGCTCGGCGCATTAAAGATTTTTCACAAGCACTGAGTCGTTACCATCCCTCATGAGCAAAGGGATGGGGTAGTAGTACAGGACCCCAATGGAAATACGCCTAATCGGCCTTATTGAGCTATCCTTAGCTAGCTTAGCATGCGCTAGCTTTAAGAACTATTATTATTATTATTATTATTATAGCTACCAGGCCGGGTATATTGGGAGCACTACACGGGCTATCAAAATCCGCACCGATGAGCACATAGGCCAGTCGAGCCGAACAGGTCGCCCCTTACTAAGCCCTCCTCACTCAGCAGTAAGAGAACATGCAGTTTTGCAAAATTATACTTAAACCAGATTTGTTTTCAAATTTTAGATACTTGCCCAGGTAAAAGTGTGAGAACCCTGGAGTCAATATATATACAAAAAATGAAACTCCAACCTAACAATACCATATCTGCTGCCCCTTTAAACTTAGTACACTAATATTTGTAACTCTCAAAGAATAATGTGTGTGTTCTGCCCTTTTAAACATTGTGAATGAATTTGTGTAACTCCCCTAGAATAATTTGGATTTTCTGCCCCTTTAAGCATAGTACAGTTGACCAACTTAGTCCTGCGACAAAATGTTGTGGTGTGTGAAGGTGTGTGGCATTTCATCTGTAGTAAACAACTAATTTTATGAATGAATCACTCAAACCCCATGGCGTTTGAAAGAAGGGACGTGATTGGGTGAGACTAGAATTATCGGGAAACTCTATTTTTTCCGATATTTGCATTACTGGAGGGTTAATAGAAGTTCCAGAATGATGTTAGGTAATAAAGGAATATGAAATGAAGAAGCTTACACTTAATACTAATACATATTCTATCTATATTGAATTTATTAGGCGTGGCAGAAAATTTTAGTGTGTCGGTGGTTGGAGAGTAGGGCTTCGTTTCAATGTATTCGAGACAGCACGGCTCAAGTATTAATTAAAGATGCCTGCATATTGCTTGTTTGGCTTTTAATATCTATGGACAGTAACCTTTAAATATTGTGATAACATGACATTTAAGTTTGTCATGCAAATGTCTGAACTTGCGCTTGTATGAATATTATGATTTAAGTGTTTCTGGTGGCTATTAATGACCGTGCTCCGATTCTCTTATATAAAGTAGGGAAGCAACATTACAAAGCACCTTGGTAATAATTGGCGTTCGCTTCAGAATATGAGATCATGCTTAATCCTTAGACGATTTTATTTAACTTAGGAAGAATCAGTCAGTTGACAAATTTTATGAAATTATTATTAACCCCTTGATCCTTGGTGTCCTATGCTTAGCAAGAACAGTTAGCAGTAGCATGAATTAAACCAAAGACCTCCTTGGCTGATTGAAGGGGTTAAGGTGAATAAACTAAATGGGCTGTAGCTAGAATTACAAAGTCTTCATCGGTTTCAAAAGTTTGACATATTATGCTTAGCCTTCTAACTATGAGAGGTGTTTCCAAATCTGACTAAAGTTGCCTAATATTTGTCATACTAAAATAGTATATACAGTGCGTCAATGTATTAACAGTTAAGACAAAATTTATACAGACACAAATTATTTAAAAATATAAGGTTGAAAGCCCGAATTATTTGTGCTTTGCAGACTATCACCTTTAGTTGCCATTACAACATGCTCGCATAGCAATTGAGTGTATACGAATGCCTAGAGTAAATACCGGTATATCATGGAAACTATATATTTACTTAATTGTCACGCTTCCTAATTCTAAATATTTTATTTCACGCTTAGAGCACTTCAGACATTTCAGTCATTTGCATCGACAATTAAATCGACTCCACCAAGCCCAAGCAGAGCCCAGCTGGTCGTCCTTCCACACCGCCATGATTGTGGTGGTGGAGTTATTTTTGTTGTATAGTATAGCAGGACTTGATTGTCAATACATTATTTAGCGCATACCGGTACACATCTGCTGATAGAGAACAACAGAGGTTTTTATCATTCATAAACAACAACATTAAGTTTCAGTTCGGACAATGCCGGATAATTCCCGGGCAATGTGATGTGTAGAGCTTTTGTAGAAAGGATGAGGATAGTATTGTAACATAACTTTAGAAGGTCGCTCCCTCCCCCCAAAAAATAAATAAATAAATTAATTAATAATAATAATAAAAAGAGATATATATATATATATATATATATATATATATATATATATATATATATAATAAATAATAATACAAACACGATGTCTTTACATCCATTAGAATACTTAGTTTACCCTACAGTCACTATAACAATGCTATATATTGTATTTCCTAGAATGCCGCTTTCCTTGCAACCGGTATATATTTACTTTTAGTCCATATTTTGAATTAGTTATATTGTTAACAGATAATTTGGAAATATGATTATATTCCATTTATCTCTGACTTTCCTAACCAATTGCAATACAATATATGTAACTGGAACTAATAATACTGTAAGTGGTCATCGTATTGAAGAGGTTTGTTGAATTTGTATTTTATTCCTTCGTTTAATAGAAGTCCTTCTGAAACTTAACGTAATATGTTGGTGCTAACTGGAAACATACTGTATGTAGACATAGGCTTGAAGAGAGTAGGGTATTTATAAATAATATTTGATAATAAGGAAGTTGTTTTAGTCAAGGGGCTATTCTGTTAAGCTTTTCTTCATACTCCCCCATGTCACATGACTCGTTGCCGACGTTTCGGGGCTTACGGGCTGGTAAGTGGAGCGGCCAAGGTTCTTGACCGCTTCCCCTATCACCTCAACTAATTTTGTCATGTCCTTTTCTTTCTCCTCCTTTCTAGTTTTCGTTTCTCCTTCTTCCGCTTTCTCCTGGGGCAGCTAACAGAGGTCGGTCTCCCACCCTTGCGCTTTTGTGGTCCCGTCCCTCCCTTTCCTTCTAGTTGTCTTCCCTGTTTGTTTCCTCCCTTTTTCTTTCACTGCTTCAGAGGTTCTAGTTTCCTTGGGGTTTCACCTTGGTGTTTCGGATTACTGCGAAGTTGGCAGAGTCCACCTGGTGACAGGTGCTGCCGGCGAGGGCTCGCAAGGCTCAGTGCTGGAGGATGAGCACCATAGGGTTGCTTTGGGGTTTCTGACTCCCTTCTCTCTTCCCAGTGAGTGTGACAGGTGACTACGCCAGCCCCATTCTTCATGGGACAAAGCTGCAGGACAAATGCCCGGGTTGTAGAAGGTCCCTAGCTCAAAGCCGAGGCCTGTCCCATTTCAATTGGCCATATTCTGGGTTTCGTGGCCCTGCGGAGGTATTTTTCCCTTTCATTGCCTGGGGCACCTGGTAACCGCAGTATCTTCTTCCATGCGTTCCCCCTTTTCTCTTTATATGGTGACAACTTATGCTTTTTTCGCTGTTCCTCCTTGTTCATGTCTACTGCTTTGGAGGTTCCGCTGAGTGAGCCCCTTGTGGCATGCAGCCTGCCACTCAGGGATACGTTGTTTGGCTGTCGGTCTGATTCACCGCGGGAGCACGGTGAGTCGGGGATGGATTTGGGTGCTCTCGACCTGCCCGCTGAAATGTCCCTCTATCATCACTCATCCCTCTCATTCACCACTGTTCCGAGTCTCTCTACATCCTTTACGTCTTCATCACGTCCTTCTCTAACCTCCACTACCCAAGCTTTAATCTCCTCTCCCGTTGTCGTTTCTGAGTCTTCATCTTCTTCCTCTTCACCCTCGACCCTTTTCTGCCTTGCTTCCCTCGTTCTCTTTCCTCTTCTTTTCCAGTTTCGTCCTCTTCTCGTCCTCGCTCCTCTGTCCTCTCTCTTTGCACCTTCTTCCTTTACTAAGTTTTCTCCATCCCTGCCTCTGCTCCTCTGGCTGGTGATGAGCTCCTCATCCACCTGCATCTCCTTCAGCAGGTGGGAAAGGAAGTCACCTTCCACTCCCGCCATGATGACTCCCGACTTGTTACCGTCCAAACCGAACGTCAGGCTACAGCTATGTCTTCATTCGTTGATTGTTCTGGCAACTCCATACCGGCTCGTGAAGACCACCGACTCAACTCCTGTACAGGGACTGTCCTGATCCCCACTTCCATACATCTAGGGGGTCGTCAATTCGCGGATTGTGCCGACCTAGTCAAGAACTTCATTGTTGCTCAAGACCACAAGGTGGTTAGTGTGGTCGGTTACACTATCCCTCCTCGCAACCTTCGCCGCAATCCCGCAAACATTGCCAAGATCTCTTTTGATGGACTTTCCCTTCCTCCCCACGTTATTGTCGGTGGTACTCGCCTCCCCGTGACTGAGTCTCTTCCTCGTCCCCTCCAGTGTCGCAGCTGCTGGCGTTTCGGCCACCCGGCGAAGTACTGTCGTACGTCCGCTGATTGCCCTCGTTACCCTTGCTGTGCGCAGTCGGGACATGCCGTTGGTGAATGCCAGTCTACATCCCAGTTCTGCCTTAATTATCGAGGATCTCATTCAGCCGACTCTAGAAATTACCCCATTTATCTGTTCGAGTCTGAAGTTGCTGTCATCAAAGCGAGACAAGGCCTTACGCTTACTGAGGCTCGTCGGTTGGGCTTTACCCCTCATTCATTTTCAAAGACTCTGTCTCCTCCCTCCTCTTCTTCCCCTTTCTCTACTACGCCCCCCTCTTTTTCAGTTTTCTCAGTTTCTACCACCTCCCCCGCTCCTTCCGTCCCCCATTCCGCTCCCCCGGTCTTTTGTCGTCTCCCTCTATTCCTTCTTCCAGACTTTCTCCTTCTACTTTCTCTTCCTCTTCCGTCTCCTCCGCTCTTACTACCGTCTCTTCCTATTCTGTGCCTTTGTCTAACTCTTTCTCTGTTCTCGATTCTTTTACCCCTTCTTCTAGCTCTCTTCCTTGTTCCTCCTCTTCTGGTCTCCCTCAATGTTCTCAGCATCCCAAGCTTTCCCCCCGCTCCCAGTCATCTTCCTCTTCTAGTCACTCCAAATTTCCTCCTCGCTTTAAGCTTCCTATCTCCTCTACCAAGCGTGTTCCTGAGCTCCGTTCTTCCTCTCCCCCTTCCTCTTCTAAACGTAGGAGTGGTCTCCGTGGCTTACGGAGCTCGAGTCCCTGCAGAAAGAAGAGGAAGCCTCCTCCTTCTCCCCCTTTTTCCCTTTCTCCTCCCTTCGTCCAGTCTCCTTCTCCGCCTGTCACTGTGTCCCTAGATTTTTCCTACGAAACCTTACCTAAAATCGATGAATTTATCCGTTCTTCTCACCCACCGCCTTCACCCATTCATGTTGAAGTTCATCCTATCCCCTCTTCTCTCCCGCTTACCCCTCTCCCGCCTTCACTTACCCCGTCCTCTTCTTCCACCCCCCCTTCTGACCCTCCTCCTCTTTCTCCTCCTGACCCTCCTCCTCTTTCTCCTCCTGACCCTCCCCCTATTCCTCCTCCTGACCCTCCCACCTCCTCCTCTTCCCGCCCGTCCTCTGTCCTTCCTGCCTCTTCCGTCCCTCCTCCTCCTTCTCTCTCTCTTTCCCTGTTAGACCTCCCTATGCCTCCCGGTTTCCAGTCTTCCCCTTCAGTGCCTGCTCCTCCTCCTTCCCTTCCCATTCTTGCCATTATTTCCCATCGTTAACCTCTCTTGTATATAATATTATTTTCTGTCCATGGTGTTTACTGTATTTTTTAAATCTGTGTTGTATATAATGTATACTGTATATTTTCTTCCCACTTGTGTGTGTATTTTTCTTGCTATATTCAATTTTTTCCCTTTCTTATTTTTTTCCGATTTTTTCGTTAATTTTTTTTTCCTTCCCTAGTTACTCTTTCGTCCTATGTGTTTTTGTTCCGCCTCTCTGATATATATTTGTATATATCTTTTTAATTCTCTCTTTTACTGCTTCTCTCGTCCTTTCTTTTTAGTATTTTTTAGTATATCCATTTTGCAATGGAACCTTCGCAGTTTTTCTCTTCAAAGAGACTATTTGCGTTTTTTACTTTCTGCTCATTCCCCTATAGGTTATCTGTCTCCAGGAAACTCGTCTTCTTTCTCCTCCAGTCCCTGTTCCTGGCTAGTGTTTTCTTAGTTCTCCTCATTCTCTTTCGGACACTTGTATCCTCCTTCACCACTCTGTTCCTTATGAAGAGTTTTCCTTCCCTACTTCTCTCCCTTGCACCTTTGTTAAGGTTGTTCTTGGTCGTTGGATTACAGTTGTTTCTCTTTATTTTTCTCCTTCTGTCCCCATCGATTTTGGTTCTTTTACCATGTTTTTAGCTCGGCTCCCTCCTCCGTTTTTATTACTTGGTGATTTTAATTGTAGGCACACCCTGTGGGGTGATTCTGTCGTTACCTCACGTGGTCGTGCATTAGTCTTTTATTACCAATAATAACCTCTTTCTTCTTAATACTGGTTCCCTGACTCATTTTGATGCTAGAACGCGTTCCTTTTCTTGTCTAGATCTTTCTTTTTGTTCCCCTTCCCTGTCTCTTCTTTTTCATTGGTCTGTTTTGGAAGGTTCTCTCCATAGCGACCATTTCCTTGTTCTGCTCTCTCCTACCTCCTATTCTCCTGTCCCTGGGGCTCCTCGTTGGTGCTTCCAGCATGCGGACTGGTCTACTTTTGCTTCTCTGTCTATCCCTTCCTTACCTCCATCTGATTTTTCGTCTGTGCATGATTTGCTGGCCTTTTTTCTGGTCACTGTTTTGAGTGCTGCCCTAGTCTCTATTCCCCGGACCTCCCGTCCTTTTACGTCAAAATGTGTTCCTTGGTGGTCCCCGGCCTGCTCCAAGGCTCTCCGCATTAAACGGGCTTCTTGGAAGAGCTTTCGTCGTAAGCGTTTTACTCCCGCTCATGATCGTTCTTTCATTCTTTTTCGTAAGGCGTCTGCCTTCCTCCGTCGCACAGTCAGGTCTGCTAAACGTCAAAGTTGGGTGTCGTATGTTTCCTCCTTTACTCCTGTTCAGTCCGTCTGGAAACGCATTCGCAAGATTTCGGGCAAGCGTTTACCTCCCCATTCTCCTGTGCTTCATGTTGATGGTGAGTCTGTTGCTGACTCGGAGGCAGTTGCCAGTCATTTATGTCTCTACTTTAGCTCTGTCAGTAGCGGCTCTCATCTCCCTCCTGAATTTAATTCACTTAAAGCCGTTGCTGAGGCTTCTCCAGTTATTTTCACTCTGTCTTCAGAAGAGTCTTACAACGCCCCGTTTTCTTCGCGTGAGTTGCTCTCCGCTCTTCGTGCCTGTAAGGCTACTTCTGAGGGTCTTGATGGAGTCCATTATTTAATGCTTAAGCATCTTTCCTCAGAGGCTTTGGTATTTTTGTTGGCTATTTTTAATAAAGTTTGGTCGTCTGGTGTTTTCCCTCCTGCGTGGCGTTCTGCGCTTACCATTCCATTCCTTAAGCCTGGTAAGTCAGGTTTTTCGCCCCAAGACTATCGCCTTATTGTTTTGACAAGTTGCTTATGCAAGCTGTTTGAACGGATGGTTGATGTCTGTCTGATGTGGCTTCTTGAGTAACGTCAACTTTTGTCTTCGACCCAATTTGGTTTTCGGCGTGCTCGGTCCACTATTGACCCTTTGCTTAGTTTGGAGACCTACGTCCGGTCTGCTTTTGCTTGCCGTGAGTCTGTTCTTGCTGTTTTCTTCGATCTCGAGAAGGCGTACAACTCCACGTGGAAGCATCACATTTTGTGCCAACTCCGTTCTTTTCGTATCGGTGGTAATATGGGCGTCTTTATTCATAATTTCCTTTCTTCTCGTTCTTTTCGTGTACTAGTGAATTCCTCTTTTTCTCGGTTATACCCTCAGTTGGAGGGTGTGCCTCAGGGTTCCGTCTTAAGTACTATAGTCTTTTTCATAGCAATTAATGATATTATCTCTTCCCTTCCGGCCAAGGTCAGGTCCTCCTTATATGTAGACGACTTTGCAATTAATGCTGCTGATTCGGATATTCCCGCATTACGCTCCCTTATCCAATCTGTGATTGTGGCTGCCTTGTCATGGGCCACCGCTCACGGGTTTCGTTTTTCCACAACTAAATCTTGTGCTATGACTTTCACTCGTCGCCACTTCATTCCACGTCCTTCTCTTGAGCTTTACGGTTCCGTTTTACCTTATTGCTCTTCTACTACATTCTTGGGTCTTGTCTTTGATTCCCGTCTTAACTGGGATGCTCATGTTTCCTCAGTTAAGTTTGCTGCTTTGCACCGTCTTTGTCTCCTCCAGACTCTGCCCCACCTTACCTGGGGTGCGGACCGTGCTCTCCTTCTTCGCCTTCATGTTGCCCTTGTTCTTTCTAAACTCGATTATGGTTGTCAGGTTTACTCCTCAGACACAGTCCTACATAAACTTAACTGTTCACCATTTCGGTTTGCGTCTTGCCTTGGGTGCTTTTCGCTCTTCCCCTGTTGAAAGCCTCTATGCTGAATCCGGCGTCCCTTCTTTGTACCGGCGTCGGGCCCTTCTCTCTCTCTGGTACTATGCCCGGTCGCTTCAGCTTCCTTCTTTGCGAACCTCTCTTACTCCTACTGTTCCTGTTCCGTCTCATTCTCGCCTTCGGCCCCCTTTCCTTTCTCATTCTTCGTTTTCCCCCTTCCACGTTCTTCCGCTACGACTCAGTAGGTGTCCCCCTTGGCTCCTTCCTCATATTTCCGTGTGTCCCTCTATTCTTCCTTGTTCTAAGTCCTCTACCCCACCCCTGGTTCTTTTATCTTGTTTCCTTGAACACCTTGCACAGCATTCTTCTTCTACTCCAGTTTACACTGATGGCTCCTGTTCGTCTTCTGGTGTCGGGTTTGCCATCCTTTTTCCTTCTCGTTCTTATCAGTATTCTCTCCCTTCTATGGCCGGTGTTCTGACTGCCGAACTTTATGCAATCTTCTTTGCCGTCCGTCTCATGTGCTCCTTTCCTTCTTCCTCCTTTACTCTTTTTTCTGATTCGTACAACGCCCTTCTTCTCTTGCAGTCTTTCCCTGCTGTTCATCCGTTGGTTCTTGCCATCCATGATTGGCTTGTCAGTCTTTCTACTCGGAAGAAGGTTGTCCACTTTTGCTGGGTGCCTAGCCATGTTGGTGTCCGTGGGAATGAGCAGGTCGATGTTCTCGCTCGTGCTGCTGCGATGGTCAGGTCACCTTCTCTTTCTATTCCCGCCTCTGATTATTATCCTGCTATCTCTGCCTTCCTATACTGTCTCGTTGGCAAACCATATGGTCTTCTCTTTCCTCTAATAAGCTCCGTACTGATAAGGCCTCCGTTTCTTGCTGGGCTGATAACCTCTCACCGTGTTCGCCGTTCGGAGACTGCGTTGGCCCGGCTTCGGATAGGCCATACCAGGCTTACCCCCTCCTTCCTCATGTCCCGCTCTCCTCCGCCGCTTTGCTCCCGGTGTGATGTTCACATTTCTATTTCTCACTTATTCCTTGACTGTCCTCTCTTTTCTCCGGCCCATATACGTTGTTTTCCGTTCCTCTTTACCCTTGGTCGTCGACCATGTCTTCCCGATATCCTCTTCGAGTCCCCTTTCTTTTCCGTTGACCGTGTCATGGCTTTCCTTTCTTCTCTCAGTCTCCTTAACGATATTTGAGTTCCTTTCCTCTTAACTCTATCCGTTTTCTGCTTTAGTGTGTTACGACCGGGACTACGAATAAAACAAGGGCACTTAATGATTGGACTAGTAATAGGGCACTATGCAACAACGGTACGCTAGATCCAAACCCTCGAACTTATATGCCGGCGAACAAAAACACCTATACCCTCCAGAGTAAATCTGCGATAGCGGGGTATCCTTAACTGGGCATAAATGTACTCTACTTCAGGCTAACCCACACTGGTATAGCCTGATAACAAACAAGATGCAAATGCATAAAAAGGAATCTATGAAAAGATCAATTAAATCACTGCAAGATTTAATACAATAAAAAGATGCTTCAATACAGTTACCCTAAACAACAATAAACTCTTCACTCCTATCTGAAAGAAAGTGAAGTATAGTCCTACAGCATAGACCTGGAAACTTCTGAAGAAAGTCTGATGCTCATAAGATGCTCGTATCTTAAACTATATAAAGGCAGGAGGCAGGACACCACACATGTAAATTGAATACACTAAAAGATAGGACATATAATGTTAACTGACACGAAAATACTATAAATGCGCAACGGTAGCAATGCTCGACACTAAAAGAAGTACTTCCTCATCAACGAAACAGTCTGCTATGGTTGTGCGGCTCAGCAACAACCTAGACTAATAAATGCTGTGAATAATAATGCGTACATATCAAAGAGCTTATATTAAATACTAACAAGTGTCTACTCGATTAATAATGTCTAGCTGGGACACTCTAGGTAAGGAACTGGGGTTGAGCAAGACAGGCTCGTAGCCTAGCGATGTCCTTAAGACTGCATCCTTTAAGTTACGTTAATTGACTAGGGTGCTCTCTTTATAGATCCAGATCACAAGTATCTGGTTCTATCCTGGCGACCCTCTAAAGACAAGCAAAGAGGCAGCAAAGTGTGGAACTGGTACAGGCCAAAACCCGCAGTCAACACAATGCTGCACTCGCAAAGGACGCAACCGAAAAGACAACCCAGGCTACCGCAGGACCGGTCGAAGTCGTGTAGGTATGAGCAAACCGTACACACATCGGAGACAACGACTACAGTTACCTTATCCCAGTCTAGCATTAAATAAAAGAGCAGAAACACTAAATCAATAATGGAGACACACAAAGTTCTTAACCTATACTAACTAAGAACCCTCAAACCTATTCTAAGTACATGTAAATATCTCTGAGGACGGCGCATGCAATACAATGGGCCGGCTATGGAAACCGTATGCAGAACCCAAGGGGAGTGTTGTGCAGTTAATAAAGGTTACAGTATGGAAAGAGAGAATCGAGTGAGAGAAACAGTGGTAAAGGGGGTGATCGGGAGAGAGTATGCAAGGGGATGTTAGAAGCACGCGCGCCAAGCCTGTCCTGACGAGGACAGCTCCTGGGGACCCTCATGTAAGAGGTAAGTTACACAGGAGCCCGCAAAGGCGCGATGGTCAGCCAATCACGGGCCGAGACGTCACATGACAGCAGGTATCACGTGACACAGCAAGACACGCCGGCCAATGGCGAGCGAGAGGCAGGAATGCACGCACGACTCAGACACCCACTACCTTCTCGCTCTGAAAGTCTTTCTCCTTCCCACGCTGGTACTATTATCACTACTGTTGATATAAAATACAACCCGTTGTCACAGACGAAAACAAAGACCACCACTGGACTGTCTGTGACAATGCGATTACTAGGAAAGAAAGAACAACATACTCTGATAACTGTAGCCCATTTCGATGTCCCTGGCGAGCGCTAGTGGCTAACAAGAGGCGATTCTGCCAACGCTGGTAGACGTCACACCCCGCCCAAGATATGGGACGCTCAACATTAGGCGAGCACCATATCTGACAAGGCAGAATGCCGACAAGACCCGCCACACCTAGCCACTCCACCAGAAATGAAATGCAAAGCTCAATCTTAAATAAAACAACATATTAGCATAAAGAAAATCTTATAACCCCTCCCAAACACAATAGTATAATTTTAGCCTGCTATACTCCCTGAGCGAGCTTCACAGAGCCCAGCCTACTAAGTGAAAGACAGGTTCAACTTAGGACTTTAGCTATAACATTGGCAACTTACAATTAACTATAAAAAAGAAAGAGTTTTTATGTGATTTTTTTTATTTAATTTTAATGTTGTTTTTGACGGCTGCTCTACAGGGGCAAGCCTGGTTTTTTTCTCCACTCTCAACACACACTGACTGAACGGCGAGGGTTCTCCTGCAAACAAACCCTCCCGTGACAAACAATCAGCCAAAATATTATCAGTGCCCTTAACATGCCACACATCCAACTTGTGTTCCGGCAGCAAAACAACACCTGACACTGATAAACTGCCCAGTTCATCGCAAGACTGGCACTTCTCTTCGCTCTCTCCGGCAACGGGGCCTGCCAATAACCTTTCACTAGTTCTACTTTCGTGATGAGCGAGGCAGCCCCGAAGCGGTCTATGGTGTCGTCAACTCTGGGTAATGGATAGGCGTCTGTCAGGGATAATGCACCCACACTCTTGCAATCAACATACACACGGATCTTGCCACTCAACTCAGGTTGCAAACTCACTGGTAACGACCACTCACGATATCCTTTATCCCTCAGACCCTTTATCCACATGTAGTCTAGCTCTGCTTTCACGACAGACTGTTGAGCAGGATTTATACAGTAGGGAACTAACTTGAGCTTTGCACTGTCTCCAGCCTCCATGTCGGATTCTACCCCGTACATCAGGCCTGGAGAAGCAACAAACATGCGGATGTACTGCCACAGCCTAGTAAACAACATCTCTTGGCGCTCAGGAACAAGAGGTTGCAACTTATCTCGAAGAAGTACCTAGTGCCTAGTACCCTCCCACAACCCAGCCGAGACCGCAGCTTCTAAACTATAGTCTCCCTCCTTCTCCACCTTCGTCCCTAGAACAGCCAGGTCATGAGAGGGACAATCAGTACCACCTGTGCAGTTACTCCCATAGTTCATAATTGCTAAGGCTTCCCCGCCAATACCGTACATGCGCACCCCCGCATTCCTTGCGACTACATCTGCCTGCGCAGCATCACCGCCTTCAGCGACATGGCCAGATACAGTCGGTCTATGGTAGGGCTGTTGCATTCGACTAGAGCAGCATTGGGAGGCTATGCGACGACCGGGCACATCCACTCCACAGCCAACCTCTCCAATCTGCTCAATGTCCTTATTCTGACCACCACCCTGGACAGCCATGGGTCGACCCTGACCTGACCACCATGCCAAAGCCTCGTCGCCCACCTTGAACCACCGAAACAACGAGGCTAACGGTTTACTAACACTCAAGTGACCTGCCAGCGGAACATCGTGCACCGCATGAGTTGTGAGGCCTGGGTGCTCAGCACGACCAGTGGGGTATGAACCGAGCCGGTGCTGGAGCGCTGCACACTTCTGCTCAGGCAGGTGCTCTAGCGCTTCCACAGCCACCAGACTCGTGTCCCCCGCCCACTGCTCCGCCGAGACATGACAATCCCAACTCTCCTCCACCTGAGCCCCACTGCCCCCCTCTCCTTCTCCACCTTGGCCGCTGCAGACCAACGCAGGGACAGTAGGCTGCTCAGGTGGTTGCCTCACAAACTCCTTTAACAGGTTCACATGACATGTTTCCCCGTCCTCGTGTTCAATAGCCCCGTTCCCACAACTCTCCTCCACCTGGGAACTACTCTGTCGCGGAGTGCCATCACGCCCAACCATGTCACTTGGGGGGACAGGTTCTGGGGCCACTCCGGAGCTCACCTCTGGGTCAAGTACCGAGTCGCCAAGAAGAGCCGCTGGATCAAAACTCACAAAACTTCTCCCAACTATAGCTTTCTCCTTCCGACCATTCCTCCGCTGGTTTAGAGACTGAGGAATAGGCTGTGACACCTTAGATGCACGAGATCGGGTGACAACACACGCCATCTGCTGTAATTGACACCTCTCGACCAACTCCTGCCCCTCCCTACTCACGTCGGCCGCCCTCTCGGCAACGACTAAGGGTGGAACCTCAGAAGTAGGCACCGCAAAGTCGTTGCCGAGAAGAAGGTCGACGCCCTCTACTGGCAGTTTCTCTATGATTCCAACATCTATTTCTCGTGTCACACCATCAACCTCCAGCTCCACTCGAACCAACGGGTATGACCGTGTAGCATTAATACCCTGCACCACAACTACCCGTGCCGCGTTTATAGGTTGGCCTGTCAAAATTTTCATCAGAGTATGGGATGCACCTGTATCACGCAACAAATCCAACCCATGCTTGCAACCAGCCCAACTCACGCAGCCACGCCCTCTATGGTCGCAAAAAGCATCGCGGACAGGTTTCGAGCCTTCCGGACACTTCTTCACTGGCTGTGCCCCCGCATCTGACATATCACCCCGGGTAAGCGCAGAAGACCTCAGAGACACCCCAATGTTGCTAGCCAAAGACACGACTGCTGCAGGTTGGTTACTAGGGCAGGAACGTGCAAAATGCCCCTTGTTATGACACTTAAAACACTCTACTTCACCCTTGGACTTCCCCTGAGGTGAGGAAGGGCCCTGACCTATCTTAAACGGGACGGTTTTTGGTTTGTGATCAAAATTAGTATCATTGCTCTCACTTTTGTTATTAAATGTTGCATCACTGACTCGGGGGGGGGGGGGGGGGTGGAGTGTTGCGCCCCTTGTTAACTGCATCGGTCCGTTGTGCAGACCCGCACCCACGAATCAGCGATAATCTCAGGTCAGCCAACTCAGCTGCCTTTTGTAGAGTTTTAGGTTGTTTCTCTTTGAGGTTCAAAGTCAGGTCGCCGCCTGTGCATTTAAAAAAAATCTCTAGAAGGAATAACTGCTCAAGCTCTTCGAACGTCGTCACCTTCTCTGACCTCAACCAATTTCTCAAAGCATCAGACAGTTCCCGGGCATGTTCTAGAAAAGTGCACTCACGACCCTTCGTAACACCCCGAAACTTCAACCTATATGTCTCTGGTTGTAACTCGTACGCCCGCAGAACAGCTTCCTTCAATACCTCATAATCGATGCAAGACTCCAAGGGCAACGCATCATATGCCTTGAGTCCTTTGCCAAAAAACCTAGAGGAAACAAGGGCTGCCCACTTAACCTCGGGCCATTGGTGCTCCCGGTATTTCTTCTCAAAACGCAGGAAAAACTCGGTGACACCCGACTCGTCAAATGCAGGGACTAACTTAAGAAGGTGCGATAAAGACTGATCATGACCTCGATTCCCAGAACCGAGACGCTGCCCTGTCGACTCCACCCGAGACTTCTCAAGATCTATGTCTGCACAGTACTTCGTAGCCTCAACCTGGAGCTCAGCTTCCCGCTGCTGCTGCTGAATCTTAGCTATCTCAAGCTGGAAGATCATATCTGGAGTTAAACATTGAGGAGGAGGAGATGCAACAACTGGAGACCCACCCCGTGATCCACCCAGGGGCAAACCACGTTGCCAGTGACTATCGGCCTGCGGGAACGTACTCGGATACGGTATTCTAGAGGGCATGATGGGAGTAGAGTATAGGGGTGGCTTGGCCGAAGGTGCCAAAGCACCCGCCCCACCCTGTGCACCACGCACCCCGCCCAGCACACATGCCACCAGGTCACTTCTCGTCATGCTGCTAGTGCCAACATGCCCCATCACCGTGGCCAAACACTGGAGACCATACCGATCAATCCCTGACACCCGGTCAACAGTAATAGGCATCTCCAGAAACTTCCTTGCATCCTCCTCACTAGTTACTACTCTAATGCCTTCTAACAAACCCCGCTTCTGCACCTCAGAGCCTGCTTCCCGTACTGTGTCCTCACTGTCACTGATCCGTCGTTCGACATAGTGTCCACCGGAAATCCTCAACGTTTATAAAAAAAAAGAAGTACCTAAACTCTCATGTAGCACTATTCACTCAAAAAATGCTTGAAGACAACTCAAGTGCTATCCTACGTTGCCAAAAAAAATCCAACGTGTCCAAAATATTCCTCAAAAACATATGTCCAAAAATCCTGCAATTATTTCCTAGTTCACTAAATCCTAGACTAAGGTCGCCATTTGTTATGACGACTAAGAAAAGATACTAGGCAAGGTCGCCATTTGTTATGACGACTAAGATAAGATACTAGGCAACGTCGCCATTTGTTACGACTGGGACTACGAATAAAACAAGGGCACTTAATGATTGGACTAGTAATAGGGCACTATGCAACAACGGTACGCTAGATCCAAACCCTCGAACTTATATGCCGGCGAACAAAAACACCTATACCCTCCAGAGTTAATCTGCGATAGCGGGGTATCCTTAACTGGGCATAAATGTACTCTACTTCAGGCTAACCCACACTGGTATAGCCTGATAACAAACAAGATGCAAGATACGTTAAAATGCATAAAAAGGAATCTATGGAAAGATCAATTAAATCACTGCAAGATTTAATACAATAAAAAGATGCTTCAATACAGTTACTCTAAACAACAATAAACTCTTCTCTCCTATCTGAAAGAAAGTGAAGTATAGTCCTACAGCATAGACCTGGAAACTTCTGAAGAAAGTCTGATGCTCATAAGATGCTCGTATCTTAAACTATATAAAGGCAGGAGGCAGGACACCACACGTGTAAATTGAATACACTAAAAGATAGGACATATAATGTTAACTGACACGAAAATACTATAAATGCGCAACGGTAGCAATGCTCGACACTAAAAGAAGTACTTCCTCATCAACGAAACAGTCTGCTATGGTTGTGCGGCTCAGCAACAACCTAGACTAATAAATGCTGTGAATAATAATGCGTACATATCAAAGAGCTTATATTAAATACTAACAAGTGTCTACTCGATTAAGAATGTCTAGCTGGGACACTCTAGGTAAGGAACTGGGGTTGAGCAAGACAGGCTCGTAGCCTAGCTATGTCCTTAAGACTGCATCCTTTAAGTTACGTTAATTGACTAGGGTGCTCTCTTGATAGATCCAGATCACAAGTATCTGGTTCTATCCTGGCGACCCTCTAAAGACAAGCAAAGAGGCAGCAAAGTGTGGAACTGGTACAGGCCAAAACCCTCGGTCAACACAATGCTGCACTCGCAAAGGACGCAACCAAAAAGACAACCCAGGCTACCACAGGACCGGTCGAAGTCGTGTAGGTATAAGCAAACCATACACACATCGGAGACAACGACTACAGTTACCTTATCCCAGTCTAGCATTAAATAAAAGAGCAGAAATGCTAAATCAATAATGGAGACACACAAAGTTCTTTACCTATACTAACTATGACCCCTCAAACCTATTCTAAGTACATGTAAGTATCTCTGAGGATGGCACGTGCAATACAATGGGCCGGCTATGGAAACCGTATGCAGAACCCAAGGGGAGTGTTGTGCAGTTAATAAAGGTTAGAGTATGGAAAGAGAGAATCGAGTGAGAGAAACAGTGGTAAAGGGGGTGATCGGGAGAGAGTATGCAAGGGGATGTTAGAAGCACGCGCGCCAAGCCTGTCCTGACGAGGACAGCTCCTGGGGACCCTCATGTAGGAGGTAAGTTACACAGGAGCCCGCAAAGGCGCGATGGTCGGCCAATCGCGGGCGGAGACGCCACAAGACAGCAGGTGTCACGTGACACAGCAAGACACGCCGGCCAATGGCGAGCGAGAGGCAGGAATGCACGCGTGACTCAGACACCCACTACCTTCTCGCTCTGAAAGTCTTTCTCCTTCCCACGCTGGTACTATTATCACTACTGTTGATATAAAATACAACCCGTTGTCACAGACGAAAACAAAGACCACCACTGGACTGTCTGTGACAATGCGATTACTAGGAAAGAAAGAACAACATTCTCTGATAACTGTAGCCCATTTTGATGTCCCTGGTGAGCGCTAGTGGCTAACGAGAGGCGATTCTGCCAACGCTGGTAGACGTCACAAGTGCCATATGGCCTTTGTTGCCTGGTGCTAGGAATTTATTAATGTTATGTTATGTTTTCTTCATACTGTATTAAGGGGATATTGAACACACGATAACTTATGATACCATTGTGATGGCTGGTCTATCAGAGTGAGAGCTGAGCGATCTCTGCCATACCCATAGCTTACTCTGATGTTCCTTTTACTTATATATTTTCTAGATCTCAAGTGACGGCACCTCTTCCGTGAATTGACCTCCCTACTGCCAACCTAGAGTTTGGCAGATTGGGAGCCAAAGTGTCACAATTTTCCTTTGCCCCTCAACTTTCCCTTCATAATTGCTGAGGGGCACTGGGCCTTGGGTGGGGCTTTGGTTTCCCGGGCATTTTCGCACCTTCCTCAACTCCCTGCCTTGGAATGGATTCGGTCACCTGGGCTTTATTAGTGGTAAGCAGGGAGCGTTTGTGGGGGTGCTTGGTTATGGCCTTGGACTCGCTCGGGACCTTGGGGCTGCTCGGTCAGACAGCCTGGGGAACAGCAACAACAACAACAACTTATGATACCGGTACCCATTTTTGTATGATTTCCATGTTGCGTCTCTCTCTCTCTCTCTCTCTCATCAATATATATTTACAAAGGATTGAAAACAGAAACAGATCGAGTGGTATTGATCAGGCTGCTCATTAAAACAAATAACGGAGAAGTAGAACGAACTCGGTTGAATTTACCGCCATTATTGAGCACTGGGCGTTTGCATGAAGTTGTCTAAACGAATATTGAAAGGTGATACAGTCTTCCAATTAATATTAGGACTGGCAAGGGAGTTAAAATGTTTACTAATATTGTTATGGATCCTCTGCTTCCTAGATGTTCTTCATAAACTGATTAATGAAATGTTGTAGTTGAATTAACAAAATTCAATATTTGTCGTGTGACTAGGCCTATAATAGTTAAGTTATATAAAAAAAATCGAAAAAAATTGGCAATAATTTGATAAGAGATATTGTATATTCATGATTCCAATAAACAGAGGAATCAGCTGCTAAGGGATTACATTTACCGTCAGCTTGAAAGAAACGGGGCATAGGAAGATTGGATTGTTATTATAAATAATTTAATCCAGATCTATCTATCTATTGCCGGACGCCGTGATCCCCGAAGGGGTGGCCTCGAACGAAACGTCCCCATGCACCATAGCGGCTCGCTGGTGTAGGGACTAGCGGCTCGCTGGTGTAGTGACTAGCGTCTTGGACTTCCACCCAGAAGGCCAAGGATCGCGCCCACGCTCGGCGCAGTAAAGGTTTTTCACAAGCACCTACTGTATTCGTTACCATCCCTCATGAGCAAGGGGATGGGATAGGAGTACAGGACCCCAATGGAAATATGCCTAATCGGCCTTATTGGGCTATCCTTAGCTGGCTTAGCATGCGCTAGCTTTAAGAATTATTATCAACTCTGCGAAGCAGAGTGGTATCGCGCACACAGATCCCGCCCGTATACTGTGCACCACCAGTCAGCTTGTCTGTCGTCGTCCGTCGTCGTCCGTCTGTCTGTTCGGAAACTCCTCCTAGACCGTTCGATGGATTTTCACCAAATTTCACAAGTATATCCATCTGGTCAATGCGAAGGTCAGTCAAAAAGAAATTTTCCATTTAACCTAAAGATTAAGGTCAAAGGTCAAGGTTAAATATAAGGTCAATATTTCATATTTTTTTAGTTTTAACTCAAATGTCTTCATTTTCACTATGCAAGTTACTGTTTACTTTAATATCCTATTGACCAAATTTTAGGTAAATATTCTAAAGGGTAAGGTCAAAGGTCAAGGTCAAATGTCACAATAAGTTTTTCACTAGTATTTCTTATACTAACTGTTAGATTCTCACTAGGCTTACCATGTATATTTGGAATACCTAGGCCAAGGTCATACAAGAAACTACAATTCCATATGAAAGGTCAAGGTCACAGGTCAAGGTCAAATAAAAGGTCAATATGCTATTTTCTTTACTTTTCATGCAAACTTCACAAAATTTGGTGAGATAGTTGCACTTTAAATGAAAAGGAAAATAATACATATGGACACATATTATAAAGGTCAAAATAAAGGTCAAAGGTCAAGGTCAACTATTCTATTAATATATATGAAAGTAAATGATGGATTTTAATTAAATTAGGCATGCTTATTTGATTTTCCAGGGCAATGTCAAAGACAAAAATAAAATACTCTTACATAAAGGTCCAGGTCACAGCTCAAGGTCAAAGGTCAACTTATACTATTAATTTTACTTTTTATTCAAATGTCTTTATTTTAACTACACAAGTTACTGGTAACCTTGATATCGGATTGCCCAAATTTTAGATAAATATTTTAAAGGGTAAGGTCAAAGGTCAAGGTCAATAGTAAAAATAGTTTTTTTTACTAGTATTTCTTATACTAACTGTTAAATTCTCACTAGGCTTACCATGTATATTCGGAATACCTAGGCCAAGGTCATACAAGAAACTACAATTCCGTATGGAAGGTCAAGGTCACAGGTTAAGGTCAATATGCTATTTTATTTACTTTTCATGTAAACTTCACAAAGTTTGGTGAGATAGTTGCAGTTTAAGTGAAAAGGAAAATAATAAATGTCGAGACATATAAAGGTCAAGCTAAAGGTCAAAGATCAAGGTCAACTATTCTATTGATATACAGTATATGAAACTAACTAATGGGTTTTAATGAAATTATGCATGCTAATTAGATTTTCATGGGCAATGTCAATGCAAACAAAAATGTACTTACATAAAGGTCAAGGTCACAGGTCAAAGGTCAACTTTTATTATTTATTAAAAATTATAACTCAAATTTTGGAAAACTGGCTGTGTTATGGCTTATTACTTAAATATTATATATATCAAATTTCACATAAATATTGTAATAGTTAAGATCAGAGGTCAAGGTCAAAACAAGAGAATTTGTCATTTGCCCTAAACTCCTCCTAGACTGTTTAATGTATTGTCACTAAATTATACAGGCCAATTCAGTTGGTCAATGCGACGACCATCCAAATATATGTATTCTATTTTAAGTCAAAGGTCAAAGGTCAAGGTCACGATATATGATCACTATTTGTAATAATTAAGTTTTTATATGAATTACACCAGTCATAATGCTAGTTAATACAAACATTGCTGTTAAGCTAACTAAATCCTCTAATAGAAATTCTAAGGTCGAAGGTCAAGGTCAAAGGTAGAAATATGATTTTTACTAGTATTTCCTATTTAATGTAATATTTTCATTAGGCATATCATGCATATTCGGAATGCCTAGACCAAGGTCATACAAGAATAAACATAATTTAATTTGATAGGTCACAGGTCAACGTCAAATATAAGGTCAATATGCTCATTTCTTTACTATTCATGTAAATTTCACAAAATTCGTGGAGACAGTTGTGCTTTAAGGGAAAATTAAAATTTTAAAATTTCAGACATCATGAAGGTCAAGATGAAGGTCAAATGTCAAGGTCAACTATTCTTTTAATAACTCTGAAACTAACTGATGCTCTTTAATGAAATTTGACACATTTATTTTATTTTATAGGGTTACATCAAAGCAAACAAAAATATAATCCTACATAAAGGTCAAGGTCACAGGCCAAGGTTAAAAGTTAACCTTCATCATAAAAAAAATACTAAATTTTTGATAAGCTGACGACTTTTCGTTGCATTTTACTTAGATAACATAATATTTCAATCATATATACAGTATACTCTCTATATATATATATATATATATATATATTATAATAATACTTAACGATTAAAGGTCAAGGTCAAAGAACAAGAGAAGTGTTAATAATTTTCTTTAAACTCTTCCTAGACTGTTTAACCCTTTCTGTACCGGTGATTTCTTTTTGATTGTATTCTAGCTATAATAAGACGATTTTGTGGAGCTTATGAAGGATCTGTGGTAGAAAAAAGGGTTAATTAAGATAGTTGAAATCCTTCTAATTTTATGGAGGCCCTTCATAAACTAAATAAAATCATCTTAATATCCATTATGAAATGAAACCGTCAGAACTGTACTGAACGGGTTACGTATCGTCACCAAGTTTTGCTGGCAAATTGGGTTAGTCAAAGCAACGCTTGTCCAAATTTTGTGTTTTTGTTATTCAAAGGTCAAGGTGAATGGTGAAGGTCACAGATTATGGTCGCTATTTTTTTCTTATATATATTTTATATTTGAATTACACCATATTCAAAATGCTACAAAATAGTGTTAAGCTGACCTTATTATAGATAAATATTCCAATGGTTAAGATTCAATGTGATCATAAATGTAATTTTATATATATATATATATATATATATATATATATATATATATATATATATATATATATATAAACTCCCAGGCGGACATGAACCACCAACAGTCAGGACGAGTGTCTATGCTTGAATCCACTACACACAAGTATCCTCTATCACGATGTGGTATAGTGGATTAAAGTATGGGCATTTGTTCTGACTGTCTGTGGTTCAAGTCCGGCTGTGAGTATAAAAACATTTAATATATATACAGTATATATACTGTATATAAGCCGATTTTACCTACGAGATTCAATACTACTTGCAGAATTCTAGGTCGCAGAGTTGCGTATAATTTTTTTTTTTATTATTTTTTTTTTTTTTTTTTTTTTTTTTTGGTAATGCGAAAACTGCACACCTACTTTATTATCAACTCTGCGAAGCAGAGTGGTATCACGCACACATATCTCACCGGTATACTGTGCACCACCAATCAGCTTGTCCGTCGTCGCCGTCGTCCGTCCGGAAACTCCTCCTAGATTGTTCGAGTTTCACCAAATTTCAAAGGTATATTCATTTGGTCAATGCGAAGGTCAGTCAAAAAGACATTTTCAATTTAACTTAAAGGTTAAGGTCAAAGATTGAGATTAAAAATAAGGTAAATATTTTATGTGTCTTAGTTATAACTCATATTTCTTAATTTTCACTATACAAGTTACTGGTAACCTCGATATCTTATTGACCATATGCTATATAAATATTCTGAAGGGTAAGGTCAAAGGTCAAAATATTTTGTTTACTAGTATTTCTTATATTTACTGTTGGATTATCACTAGATTTACCATGTATATTTGGAATACTTAGACCAAGGTCATACAAGGAACTATACAATTCCATAGTAAAGGTCAAGTTCACAGGTCAAGGTCAAATAAAAGGTCAATATGCTCATTTCTTTACTTTTCATGCAACCTTCACACAATTTGGAGATATAGTTGCACTTTAAATGAAAATGAAAATGTAACATTTTGAGACATATCATGAAGGTCGAGGTGAAGGTCAAAGGTCAAGGTCAACTATTATATAAATATATATGAAACTAACATGGGTTTTAATGAAATTAGTCATGCTTATTTGATTTTCCTGGGCAATATCAATGAGCAATTTTTTTAATTCTTACATAAAGGTCAAGGTCACAGGTCAAGGTTTATGGTCAACTTATACTATTTATTTTTAGTTTTTATACAAATGTCTTCATTTTCATGATACAAGTTGCTGGTAACCTTGATATCGTATGGCCCAAATGTTAGATACATATTCTAAAGGATAAGGTCAAAGTTCAAGGTCAAAGGTCAAAATAGTTGTTTTACTAGTATTTCTTATTCTAACTGTTAGATTATCACTAGGCTTACCATGTATATTCGGAACACCTAGGCAAAGGTCATACAAGAAACCATTCAATGCCATATGAAAGGTCAAGGTCACAGGTCAAATAAAAGGTCAATATGCTATTTTCTGTACTTTTCATGCAAACTTCACAACATTTTGTGAGATAGTTGCACTTTAAGTGAAAAGGATAAGAATAAATGTTGAGACATATATAGGTTCAGCATAAAGGTCAAAGGTCAAGGTCAACTATTCTATTAGTATATATGAAACTAACTGATGGATTTTAATGAAATTAGGCATGCTTATTTGATTTTCATGGGCAATGTCCATGCAAACAAAAATGTAATCTTACATAAAGGTCAATGTCACAGGTCAACTTTCATTATTTATTAAAAAAACTTACTCAAATTTTGGAAAACTGCCTGTGTTATGGCTTATTACTTAAATATCATATATTTCAAACTTCACATAAATATTTTAATAGTTAAAGTCAGAGATAAAGGTCAAAACAAGAGTATTTGTAATTTTCCCTAAACTCCTCCTAGACTGTTTAAAATATTGTCTCCAAATTATACAGGCAAATTCAGTTGGTCAATGCGACAACCATCCAAATATATGTATTTTATTTTAAGTCAAAGGTCAAGGTCACAGTATATGATCACTGTTTGTAATCAATAAGTTTCACGAATTGCACCATATTCATAATGCTAGTCAATACAAACATTGCTGTTAAGCTAGCTAAATCCTCGATAAGAAAATCTAAGGTCAAAGGTCAAGGTTAAAGGTCAAAATATTATTTTTACTAGTATTTCCTATTTAATGTAAGATTCTCATTAGGCATATCATGCATATTCGGAATGCCTAGACCAAGATCATACAAGAATAAACATAATTCCATTTGATAGGTCAAGATCACAGGTCACGTCAAGTATAAGGTCAATATGCTAATTTCTTTACTATTCATGTAAACTTCACAAAATTGGTTGAAACAGTTGTGCTCTAAGGGAAAATTATAATGTTAAATTTTCAGACATTATGAAGGTCAAAGGTCAAGGTAAACTATTCCTTTAATACCTCTGAAACTAACTGATGATCTTTTATGAAATTTGACACTCTTATTTGATTTTCTAGGGATACATCAAAGCAAAAAACATTTATAATCCTACATAAAGGTCAAGGTCACAGGCCAAGGTCAAAAGTTAACCTTCATCATAAGAAAATACTCAATTTTCGATAAGCTGACAACTGTTTGTTGCATTTTACTTAAATAACATATTTCAATCATATATATATATATATATATATATATATATATATATATATATATATATTATAATACTTAAGGTTAAAGGTCAAGGTCAAAAGAACAAAATAAGAGCGTTAATAATTGTCTTTAAACTCTTCCTAGACTGTTTAACACTTTGTGTACCGGTGACGTCATTTTTTATTGCATTCTAGCTATAATTAGACAATTTTGTGGAGCTTATGAAGGATCTGTGGTAGTAAAAAGGGTTAATCAAGATAGTTGAAAGCCTGCTAATATTATGGAGGCTCTTCATAAACAAAATAAAATCATCTTTATATCCAGTATGAAACGAAACCGACAGAACTGTACTGAACGGGTTACTTATCGTCACCAAATTTTGCTGGCAAATTCGGTTGTTCAATGCAACGATTGCCTAATTTTGTTTTCGTATTCAAAGGTCAAGGTGAATGGTGATGGTCACAGATTATGGTCACTATTTCTTTCTTATATACAGTATATATTAAATGTGAATTACACCATATTCAAAATGCTACAAAATAGTGTTACGCTGACCTTATTATAGATAAATATTCCAATTGTTATGATTCAATGTGATCATAAATGTAATTATATATATAATATACTCCCAAGCGGACATGAACCACCAACAGTCAGGACGAGTGTCAATGCTTTAATTCACTACACACAAGTATCCTCTATCACGCTGTGGTATAGCAGATTAAAGTATGGGCACTTGTTCAGACTGTCGGTGGTTCAAGTCCGGCTATGAGTATAAAAACATTTAGAGTATATATATATATATATATATATATATATATATATATATATATATATATATATATACTGTATATAAACCGATTTTACCTAAGAGATTCAATACTACTTGCAGAATTATAGGTCGCAGAGTTGTGTATGCATTTTTTTTTTATTTATGTATATATATATATTTTTTTTGGGGGGGTAATGCGAAAACTGCACACCTACTTCATTATTATTATCACCTCTGTCCTCAGTCAGTCAACATCCCTCCTCCAATTCAGCACCGCTTTCACGCATATACTTCTTAACTCCATACTTCCACCTCTCCCTCTCTGTCCTTTCACCTCACTTTCATACACTATCTTAGTCATTCTCTCGCTTCCCATACATTCCACATGGTTGAACCATCTCAAGGTGTTCCTTTTCACACTTTCCAGCACATCTACATCCACACCAAACCCTCTCGTACTTCCTCATTCGTCTGTCTATCCCTCCATGTAACTCCGCGCGCACTTCTCAAGTAACTCAGATAATATCAGGTAATGATATTTGTTGACCTCGAAATGGTGCAGTGTTTTTCCCTTGTCATCTGAAGTTATGTTGCACCCTACAATGTTATGATCCTATCCTTATGTCTTCACTAAAAGTTGATTATATTGTTGTGTGAGAATTGTTGTATAGGTGTCCGATTCAATTAATGTTTTTGATTATGTGATTGATCGAAACCTGTCTTGTTCTCTATCACCAATTGAGTACCGGAGTGCACTAAACTCCCTGGACAGTCAAAATAATATATAAACTGTAAGCCCCCGCTTTTCTATATAGCATAATATTGTCACCGTCCGGCTGGCTCAGTTGATAGCGTGTCTGATTCCCATCTTGAAGGTCTCGCGTTCAATCCCCGCTCAGATTGAAAAGATTTTCTGGGATATAGCCGGCGGTTACCATCTCCCCATGAGCAAGGGGGATGGGTAATGGTCTCTGGTAGACTAAAGAAAGCCAAGCGCTTGTAAATCTGTGACACCTACCAGCGTTGGCAGAATCGCCTCCCGGTAGCCACTAGCGCTCGCCAGGGCAGTGAAATGGGCTACAGTTATCAGAGAATGTTGTTCTTTCTTTCATAGTGTTCGTGTTGTTACAGACAGTCCCGTGGTGGTCTTTATTTTCGTCTGTGACAACGGGAAGCATTTTATATCATGAGTAGAACATAAGATGCATAGTAGTGAAGTTGAGAGAGAAAGAGCGAGCGAGCAGCGTGGGGGCAGTGAGTGTTGATTTCCTCCTCCCTCCTCCCTCCCGGAGGAGTTCCTCGTCCGCGTGTCTTTTCTCTCGGTTTTGATTGGCTGGTGGTTCCTGGCACCTTCTGGAGGCCTGCTGCCTTGTGACGTATCGGTCCGTGATTGGCCGACCACCATGCCTTTGTGTGATCCTGAGAGTCCCGAGGAACTACCTTCCTCAGAGCTTGCCTGACCAGCATACCCTTCACACCTCCCTTGCCATATGTCCCCGACTTCCACCTATAGAACACTTTCTCTCTCTCTCAACTTCTTACCTCTTATGCTTCTAATCTATTTAATATCACAACTCCCCTTTGGTTCTGCACGATTTCATATATCGGCCATCGTATTATATGCTGAAGCTCTCAGATATTTCATGCTTAGTTAGATATTTTGGAGGGGTTAACATTTTGTCTGTAGAGGTTCGACACACTCGCGGTGTCTCCCTACCTATTTCTTGGTTGTCTGCTGGGCTATTTAATGCTAGACTGGGGTGAGGCTATTGATGTTGTGATTTCTGATGTGTACCAGGTTTTGTTGAACTTGTACAATCGCAACGGATACGTGGGAAGCCTAGGTTGTCTTTCTGACTGTGTACCTTGTGAGTTTAGCACTGTGTTGAGAGTGAGGGCTTTTGCCTCTGCCACCCAACACTTTGCTAACTCGTTTTGCTTCGACTTGAAGAGGGTCGCCAGGAGAGAACCAGATACTAGCGATCTGGATCTCTCAAGAGAGCACCCCGTCATTTAACGTAATTTGGCCGTACAGTCTTAAGGACCTCGCTAGGCTACGAGCCGCTTGCTCAGCCATTGTTTCCTAGCCTACGACATCCCAGCTAGACTTTATTCGCCTAGCAGACACCCGATTAGGATTATAAGCTCTTATGTTATGTATGCAGCATTTTTATTCACGTTGAGTGAAAGCCTTGGTTGTTGTTGAGTTGCACAACCCGAGCCAGCTTTTGTGTTGCCTGAGGAAGTACTTCTTTTGTTGTTGGAGGTAATACTATTGCGCATTTATTATTATTCCCGTGCCAGTTAACACTGTATGTCCCTACACTTGTCATATCTTGTTTCTGCTTTATATAACAGTTCAAAATCCGATTCGATCATCTTAAGCAGCATCAGACTTTCTTCAGAAGATTCCTGTTCGATGCTTTAGGACTTTCATTCACTTTCTTTAATATAGGAGTGACAGTTTATTATTGTTTAGAGTAACTTTAATTATACCTTCTTCTTGTTTGCATTAAATCATTCCAGTGATTTAATTAAGCTCTCTATCTTTTTCCTTGTATACATTATTAACGTAATTATTTGTTGTTGTGATCAGGCTGTATCAGAGATCATCAGCCTGTAGTAGTAGTGCATTTATACCGAGTTAGATGATACCCCGCTATCGCAGATTTAACTCTGGAGGGTATAGGTGTTTTTGTGCGCCGGCATTATAAGTTCGAGGGTTGGATCTAGTGGTACCGTTGTGGCTGTGTGCCTTTCTAGTCCAATGATTAAGAGCCCTTGTTTTATACGAGTCCCGGTCGTAACAAATCCTCGAAGAAGGAGATACGGGCGCTATATAAGTAACCAGAAGATTATTATTATTATTATTATTATTATTATATTATTATATAATGAAATAGTGCATATTACCTAAAAGTAGCAACCAGTCACTCAGCAATATTCTAGTTTACCCTACACCCCCCCCCCCCTCCAACCCGCACTCGTCCCCACCACCACAACCACCACTACCTCCACAACCAAGGGTGTGTGGAAGGATGAGAGAGGCTCAATTTATTAGTGGCCCCTTCATCATTGACGATGCGCCGCCTTACGTAGGTAATGGCCAATCTTTGAACACCAAGCTTGCTGTTCAAACTTCCCGCCCAAAGAGAACTCAAAATACGATTGCCTTACATCGTGAGCGAAACGCTCTTAATAACCACTCACGGACTCGTCCTTATGATGTGGATCCACTACTAGAAGAAACTAGTAAAATAAATAAATAAAAAGTAAAAATTAAACTTGACCTAGCTTTGCGCTTCCCAGACCTCTGCTCTTGGGTACCGCTCGTCATCCTGCTTACTGCGAGCGTTCCTCCTTATACTCCTTGGACCCGCATCGATAACACGGGTATCCCCGACACTCCTGCCAGCACCCCATTCGTCACTTTTCTTCATCATATAGTGAGTCCTTGCTCATTTGTCCATGACAGTGCTGAAGTTAGGTTAGATTATCGATCAGGTGTTGGCTGAGTGTTAAATACGGGCCCTGAAGACTATTTTTCTGGGTCTAAGCATTAATTAATTAAGGAGTGCTCTTGTTGTGATAAGGCAAGTCACCCTAATGCGTTGTTTTTCTTTATCCTAGCCCACTATTAGTTCACATATTAGTCATGAGGTTTCTTTTAGGGTGAACTGGAGCCTGTTGCTCGGTCCCTTCAGGGTGTGCAACAAGTATGCTTCGGGGCTAGTACCTTTGGATTTTCTCACTTAGTTGAGGAATCCGGCACGGAACCATTCTACACAGCAATCTACAGGTACCCGCTACCTGTCGACGCTGGATCGCAGGTTTGAGCCATTGACGTAATCATCACCAAGGGCTCTCATCTAGTTGGCCTCATTAGGTTGCATATTATAGGTTTGACTCCTGTAAGGAGATAAAGAAAACCTAATATTTAGTAGTGGCCCCGTAATCATTGACGAACATGCCTATTACATAAGGCATCCTCTTCAAACACTAATCCGCCGTAGTTTGAATCTACCGCGCAGAGCATTTAAAAACTGAGGAGCCTTCATCATGAGCGCACGCGACCTCACTCATGGCTTCAGTCATTATGAATTGGGTTCTCACTACGAAAAAACTTCGTAAAAAATAAAAAGAAAAAGAAAATAAGAATAACTATCTAATAAGCTTTCCATCATATCGTGGATGTACTTGTGTGGATCTCTGACCAGACGCTGATTCAGGCGTCATTCCTCCTTCACCGACATATCAAGTAAACCAAAATCCTCAATACATCAACGAATGGGAAGGGGACGGTCGGGAGGGCCCCAGTCGTCAATGATTACGGGGCCACTACTAAATATTAGGTTTTCTTTATCTCCTTACAGGAGTCAAACCTATAATTTATTAGTGGCCCCTCCATCATTGACGAACATGCCTGATTTCTAAGACTGGAGGGGGACATTCGTAATCATATCATAACTCTAGAAAAGTATATAATAAAAACAACCACATAGTATTCTTACTCTTGAAAAATATATTTATTCATTGGCGTAGGCCGAAAAAATACAAGAAAAAGGGGTTCAGGCAGGTGCGTGCTTCAAAGAAGCCTGCCTGACAAAAAATGGGTAACCCTAAAGATTCTGAACACAGATCTGTAGTTACAAAGGCACCCCACTCAACGAGTGGTGACAAAAATAACAAGTTATAAGTTTATATGTGCACATCATAAACCCCAACATAATCGTGGAGATAAATTGCAAAGGATCTCCACTGATTCTAAAATTAAATTGCTTTCGCAGCTAAAACTACTATAACAACCCCGTTGTTTTGTACTAACATTGTACTAGCACAATTTCTCTCTGAGAAATTTTATATCACATTAACCTTACATTGTATCACAGCTCTCATACTCCGGCGGGGTCTAGGGTGTCCTATGTCAACTGACTGCACCCCCCCCCCCCCTTTGTGAAAATAAACAAAAGTGACTGTAGGGCCACCTAGACCCTCTGCCTTAAAGCTATACATGGTAAGGAAGGTTTGTCTAGAGCAACTGACAAGTATCTAGACAAAAACATATGATTAGACGCCCACAATTGAGTGGACGCGATATCTTCCACTGAAAAGTTTTTCAGGAAACGTAAAGAGGCTGCCCATTTGCATAAATCGTGGGCCCTACCCACCACGCCGGGATTACTCTCTTTAATGACTTCGACCAGAAGAGATGCTAATCGCCGTTTAAGTAAGCGTTTACCCGTACTTGCTACCCATAAAGCACCTTGGGGGTTTAGAGGAGCTACTCTCAAATATTTGGTTAGAGCTTGCACTGGACATAGATTATGATGCACCTTTCCCCTTTTTAATGCTGGCACCGTGAACTCTGAAAACACGTGTGCACTGTGCTCATTCTTGGCTACAAAACCTGGGGAAGGCGCAATGTAAATACATTCGTTAAGTCTACCAAACCTAAGGCAATTAGGTGTGTTGCTCATCGCCGCCAGCTCAGACACTCTGTTCCCGGTGGCCAAAGCCATAAGGAAAACCGCCTTTTTTAAGAGTAAAGCAAAGTCTGCAGTATTTTGGTACAGACGAGAGTGAAGTAAAGACAAAGCTTTGTCGAGAGACCAAGTAGGCATGAGCTGACGGGGAGGTGGGCGAAGTTTAAAACAAGCTCTCATAAAACCTGTTTCCTCCGCCACCGGTATGGAAAGACCTGTAAGGTCTAAAAAGGGCACTCTAATCGCAGTTAAGTGATTTTTTAATGTTACCACCGATAAATGTTTCTGCTCAAACAGATAATTCAAATAATTGAAAACTAAAGCCACTGACGGCACATTCTGTTCCGTTCTGATAATCCAGGAAGTAAAGGCTTGCCAATTTGAGTGATACTGACGTTTCGTAGACTGAGTATATTGATTGATTAATTTATTAGTCACATCTCTACCGTATGGTGCCAGCCACTTGGCCTCCTGAATGTCCATAATGCAAAAGTCAGCGAGGTCGCTAGGTTGCCAATCGTGTCTAAGTGGAAATACCCGACCGGGAGCGATACCGGGTCCGGGCACCACGTTTTCAATTGCTGGTACCACAACTGCGCCGGCCACAGGGGCGCGATTAGCGAGACTAAGCCTCGATAATCTCGTAGTTTGTTCACTACGTGGCACATTAGTGACGCATCTGGCGGCGGAAACAGATATATGGAGCTCCATCTGTTCCAGTCTGTCACTAGGGCGTCTGGCCCCCCTGCCGGCGTTTTCGCCCGGCGGGTGAGGTATAGAGGGAGTTTGTGAGTCTCCTCGGACGCAAAAAGATCCACTTGTGGATGGGAGAGCTCTGCAATCATTAGGTTGAAAATGGGTTGCTTGAGCTCCCATTCTACTGTCGTGCTCTGTCTCCGGGACAGAGCGTCTGCCCAGACGTTCGCTACGCCTGGGAGATAAGATGCGTGAAGGTAAATTTCTAGTCTGTTGGCTAGAGTAAAAATCTCTTCCGACACGTTTAGCAACCCCCTTGACCTCGTTGATCCTTGCTTCTGAATACAGTGAACCGCATTCAGATTGTCCATTCTGAAGGCCAACGACTTGCCCCGTAACGCCGGGCCGTGAGCCTGAAGGAAATACAAGGGGACTAGTAATTCTTTGACATTGATGTGAGAGATTTCTAAGTGGGACCAAAGCCCCTGACCCTGGTGCCCCTGATTTGATTGAAATCCCCAACCTATTGTGCCTGATGCATCCGTGTCTATCCATACCGTTGGTGGAGGAGAAGTCCATGACATTATTGAGTACAACGTTTCCCTCTTTGCCCAGACCACTAGCAAGGTGTGGATTAATTTCGGGATGGGCCATAATTTTCCCGCCGGTAAGAGCGGGAAATATTTGTTGCCTTCCAATATTAATCGTTTTACTTTCAACCGGCCCAACTTGACAGTTAGTTGAATCCAGTTGAGAGAGCCGACCAGAGACTCCCAGACCCTTCGCGTCGTAGTCAGACTGTGAAGAAACATTAACAGTTTCCTGCGAAACCTGTTGCGATTGTCCACACTCTGACTCAGAGTGAGAGCGGCCGTGTCCCAGACCAGCCCTATCCACTGAATTACTCGTGAGGGAACAAGGTTTGACTTTACCAGATATACCTTGAAGCCTAGAGTTTTGACATGATTTAAAATGATATTGACATGTTTTATGCATAAATGTTGTGTCTCTGCCACCACCAGCCAGTCGTCCAGATACCACAACACTCTGATCCCCTGTTTTAACAATGGCATCAGGGCTTGCCGGACTAATTTCGTGAATAATCGAGGTGCTAGGTTCAAACCGAACGGCATCCTTTGAAAAACAAAATTTTGGTGCCTGATCCGTAAGGCCAAAAACCTTTGAAATCTTTTGTTGACCGATACGTGCCAATAGGCGTCTGTCAGGTCTAGTGAACACATCCAACCTCCCGGCGGAAGTGTTAGCCTGATTTGGTGTACTGTTAACATTCTGAAAGATTCGTTGTGAATGTGAAGGTTCAGGTAAGACAGGTCTACGACCGGCCTCATCTGAACACTGTCCCTTTTGGCAACCAAAAATAGTTTGGACGTGAATACAGGGTAATTTGGGGGGACCGGGATGATGACATTCTTGGCAATCATTTCCTGGACCAGTGACTCCACCTCTAAAGAAACAAAATTCGCCGTTGTCGGCTGACATAAGCGAGGTCGCCGGAGCCACTGCCAAGTGATGCCTTTGCGTGCCACCATCCGTGCCCAAGTGTTTAATGGCCATGCCTGGTGACACGTTCGGAACGACCCAGTTAGCAGACAAGGGTTCGCCGGCTGTACTACCCTCGGGTCCTCCGGCCTTAAGGTTGGCACCGGGAGTGAGAGAGACTTTAGTTTTTTGATGGTGGGGTTGGTGGTGCTGGACGCTTTGCCGGCTGGCTGGTGTTGGCCGACGACTAGCCCTGGCCTGGCTTATGCTGGCCGCGTCCTCTCTGACCTGAAAACCTACCCTGTCTATGCCTGTACTGACCTTGGGGGGAGTGGGAAGATTTAGGCGGAAGAAAGGGTTTAGATCCCCCTGGCTGAGCTTTAGTAGTTGGCCTGGGTTTGGGGAAGGTAAATGTAAGTTTCTTAGATGGGGTGGGACTGTGCTTAAAAGCCTGTGCCATATTGAACACCGTTCGCCACACTTCAGGGGACATTAGAGAGGGAGTAAGCACTGGTGACATGACCACCTGATTCGCAATGCGATCAGGTAGCTTGCGAACTAAAGACATTCTGAGATCTTGTCTTGCTCGTACCGCCTCAAGCAAGGCGGTGCGTATGTCACCCAATGATTGGATTGACGACTGGAGGAGCAGTCGCTGGGACAATTCAACCGATCTTCTGGCATCCGCATCTGCGATTGCCTGAGTGGACCGCAGTAAAGACTTAGCTACCTGTTGAGACACTATGTATTGGGAGAACAGGCGAAAAGCTTTCCCCCTGAGCCTAAATTCTCTGTCTAGGTGAGTAGGGGTAGGGGTAGTGAAAGGGTCTTTTAGCTCACAAAGATTAATTTTAGGGGCAGCTAGGAAAGAAAACAAAGCTGACGGGACTCCGCCTGCAGACCCTACAGGCATGGAGAACCACGAATGAGTATCTTGAGGGATCTGGTGGGAAGATTTCGAAGTAAATGTGGTTGCAAAGTTTTGAGCCTCTATTTCCCAATCTACCCAAGGTCCTGGACCCAACTGCCCCACCTTCAAAACTGGATTAGCTGCTTCGTCTGTGACGGTCTGTAAATCAAGTTCAGGAGTGAGAGCTGACAGAGTCTTAATATCATTAAACCCATCCAGCTTAGACCAGTCTGAAAATAGTTTCGAAGCTGAGGCAGGGGGTAAAGCTGGCTTAGTAGCATACACAAAATAGTCCTGGTGATAATAACTAGGTATAGCCTTGATGTTTACGTCTAGTACATTTCCCAAATTATCCAAGGCCCTTAATTTCTTTGATTTATTGCCTTGGATGACCCACTCACTCGGTACTGGGAGCTCCCCTGACAAGGTAGGTTGGGCTAGCTCTGGTTTATTGGGGGTCAAAAGGACCCAAGACTCGTCTGGTCCATAAAGCAAGGGCATGGCTACCTTTCTGATAGGTGCCTTGTCTAGAGGGGGTGGATTAACATCCGTGATGACCCTGACATTGGAAGTTGTCAATGCCGCCGTAGCAGGCTTGGTAGCTACTGATGTTGACAGAGTGGGGGGGTTAGGGATCTTAGATAAAGCAATCGAAGTCATCAGAGGCCGTACCGTAGAACTTGTCGTGGGAGCCCCCAAGTCGATTGTGGGGGCTTCCTGTTGTTGGCCAAAACATCTAGATAAAGCCTGAGTAAGCAGCCCATTAATTTCTTGCGCAGTAACAAATTGATTTGAAGATGAACTTACAGGTGAATCATTAATATCCTGCGCGGCGTCTAAGCCTGAGCCTGACTCTTGCCCTTCCATCTCCGAAATTATTGAAACCTCGTCTTTCTCTTCCTGAGAAGATCCCTCCGAAGCTGGGGTACCTTGCTGTCAAGACAAGTCAGGAATAGAGGATGGGATCGCCGCGTCCCTGTGGACATCAGCTACTGTGTGACTCGTTTGAGTCGGACGTGGGTGGTCGGACCCTGGCTGAGCAAACCGCCAAACACTGAGGCCCTGGCCTACACTCTCTTGAGAGTCGGACACATTATCACGAACTGAACCCCCCGAACTTTCCAATTCCAGGGTTAAAATATTTATGGGTAAATCCTCTTTTAGGACAGGCACCGCACTGGACCCTTGAGACCTAACACAAACTCTGTCTGGGGTAGAGGTACGATGAGAGGCACTAGAAACTGGTGAATGTAGGGAGGACTTTCGTTTATGTGAATCCTTTTTGGAGGATTTATGGCTACGGTGTGATCGTGAACTATTCTTTGATTTCGAGGAATCATCGCCGTGACCACTGGTGGAACTTTCCGTCCTACTCTTCTTACTCGCCGGTGAAGAGGCAAGACTAGATGACTGTCGTCTGAGAGGTGACCTAGACCGAGATCTCGCCCGAGATGATGAGGCGGATGCCGGGGGGTGTAGGCTCTCGTGGACGTTTGGGTGTAGCCGCAGAAGATACAGAACCCTGACCAGTCTCCGCCGGCTTATGACTCGTGACTCTAGAGGAACGTTTAGGGGGAGGGTGTTCAAATAACAATTTATCCCAAAGAGGGACGTTATCACATTGAAGTGATTTATGTGCAACAATCGTAGTGTAGGCTGACATCTGTTGCCTTACTTCTCTTAACGCTACTGCCGCGGTCTTATCATTATCGCAAAGGACTTTTACAGCTAATTGGGAGCAAAAAGAACAATTACGCATAACCCAGAGACCCCTTGAACGGTCCAGACATTTAACACACCTTATGCAAAGGGTATGCGCAAAAATAGGGATACTGGCACAAGCAGGGGTAGTGCATAAAGCAAAGACTGGGGCCACGGTAGCCATGACAGAGACTGGTGGGGAAAACTACCGCCGGGTCTGTATTGGTCCGCCGGAGCCCAGCTCTGGGAAAAAATAAAATTTCCAGGAATTAATGCTCATAAGGTTAATCCAACATGTTCGCACACAAGTGTTAATAGCCCACCGGATAACGAGATGTAATGACACAACGATCACAGCTCGCTACACGGCGGGGTTTCAGAATATCTAAAAAAATCTTTTGAAGAAAGTGAAGAATACCCTCTGACATAATATCGGTCCAGTATGGCGATTATAGTCTTTCTGGTGGTGACTGTCTCAAGATTCAATATTGGAACAAAAACAACCGCCCATAAAGACGCCGGCCCTTGAAATATTTTTGTATAATAACACAGGGCAGGCTGACACGAGATCTGATTTCTAACGAATTGTCACAAAAAGATCGCCGTAAGATTGAAGGCGGCGATACCTAAATGTATCACTGAATTAAGTAGTTAAATCGAAATTGAATTTGTAAATTCCTTATTTCCTCCAACTAGGAGCACCCGCCGGGTGTGAAAAAACGATATTAACCCCAATTGAACCTTCAATTGCCGTAAGTATAAAGGCGGCGATACATACAGTATTGCTTAAAATGGAATGGTTAATTTACTGAATGACTTAATTGTTTATCCCACCCTTCCAAGGTACACCCGCCGGGTGAGATGTCAAAACGTTAACCCCATAAGTTCCTGTCCCCACTTCTTTGTAAAAGATCGCCGGGGAGGAAAGCCCTTAACAACAGCTAGGTTTTTCATGTGGTTTTGAAAACCTGGTAGAAAAACTACATAACGTATGTTCGCAAGAACAACGTTTTATAGATGGGAACAGCCAATCCGCCGGGAATCAAAGGGGGCCTGAAACCAGGCACCAACAGAGACGCAGTCCTGGAGAGCCACAGACACCTCATCGCCGGGGACACAAGCCTGTGTTAAAACCACGTGTGGCCCAACACGGCTCTCGGCCGGGTTTTATCATGGTGAAACCGAGAAAAAACCCGCCGGAAGGACACCCACCCCGATCAGACACCATCTGAACGTACACTGGACACGAAGGAAGCCACGCACGACTAACCTAAGTCCACACAATAATCCGTGGAATTAGCCAATACACAACTAAACCAGGAAACAAACATAGTCCGAGGAATTAGCCAATACACAACTAAAACCCGGATACACATGACACAGTAGGGCATATTTATACATAATAAACAATAACACTTGTACATGTGGCAAAGCTACGAGCGGCTGGCTAGGCCTAAGTAGACGGAATAGGAAATGTTGAAATATACACAAAACACTGGAAATATCACAACAGGAACCACCGCCAACACACCACTGTAGAAAAACTTCCGACAAAGGGAAGACTGACTCGGGACCCAGAAAAAACTTCACTAAGTGAAGAAAATAACACAGGGAACGTCAGGAGCAAAGCTTACCTCATCAGAAAGATAAAAGGCAGCAAAGATTAACGCGTAATGAAAGCCGCCTGCATCACAAGCTAACTAACTGTGAAAAAGTTCACATGTCCAAAACAGGACCACGAGGGTACATCCGAAATAGATGCCCCAAACACACGACTCCAAATACACTGCACTGCGGGCAACCAGCCCAGGACACTCCTGCTACGCATATCCTAACCTTACTCGATACATCCCGGAGTAAACAAATGAGAAAAAACTCACTAGGGACGCAACAAATGCGGAACCAGCGGAGCGTGGGGAGACACGTCCGGGCAGGCTGAGCGCAGAGCAGAGGAGGAATGACGCCTGAATCAGCGTCTGGTCAGAGATCCACACAAGTACATCCACGATATGATGGAAAGCTTATTAGATAGTTATTCTTATTTTCTTTTTCTTTTTATTTTTTACGAAGTTTTTTCGTAGTGAGAACCCAATTCATAATGACTGAAGCCATGAGTGAGGTCGCGTGCGCTCATGATGAAGGCTCCTCAGTTTTTAAATGCTCTGCGCGGTAGATTCAAACTACGGCGGATTAGTGTTTGAAGAGGATGCCTTATGTAATAGGCATGTTCGTCAATGATGGAGGGGCCACTAATAAATATAGATATGGTTAAAGGGTCTTATAACTGATTATTGATTATTTTCATAATATATAACCATGCCATGTATGTACACGTTGTTCATCCCTATATATATATACAATGAAGGGTCACCCTTCAGATGGGATTTTTATGGTTCAGTACTACTGAACATTAAAACAACAACGTATCTCAGGGTGTTCCGTGGGGTCCCCGCCGGGAAACACTCAGAACGAGATAAAAAACATTCAGACACGTTGTTCATCCCATATATAGGCTACAATGAAGGGTCACCCTTCCGACGGGATTTTTATGGTTCAGTACTACTGAACATTAAAACAACAAAGTATCTCAGGGTGTTCCGTGGGGTCCCCGCCGGGAAACACTCAGAACGAGATAAAAAACATTCAGTATTCACCGCCGCGTACGGGTCTACTATGAATTCAAGTTGGGTTACTTAAGGCATATAGTATAACTCCGGCGGGTCCGGCAGACTACTAAAATAAAGAATTAAAATTTAGAAGGGCAAGGGCGAAGCCTCCCCTCATAATCACGTATTCCGCCGCCAATAAAATAACAAACTACAATGCGTTCTTCTGGCCTAAGACAGACAAATTCAATATTCCACGACTGACACAGTTGACAAATTAATTTGATTTGGGTATGTAGTACCAGCATGTCACTAACAATAATTTGGGTATGTAGTACCAGCATGTCACTAACAATAATTCGAGTTTCAAAGGATAACGGCGAAAGACCCCCTTGTAATCACGTTTTATACCACCCACAATTAACATCTTTTGGCCTTAAAACAGAAGACCATTCCGCCGACCGATTTAAAACAAGTGGAGAACCACAAATCGCCGCGCAAATCAAGGCAAAGTAATCGCCGCACAAATCACGGCGACGCCGGGAAATAAACTCACCCTTTTCGATCTTGTAGCTACCAGTTCGACTGTTTTGCTTTATCATGGGCGAATTACCCGCCGGATATAGAATAAAAAAAACTCTGTGTTAGAGCTCGAAGATCGCCGGGGTTGGTTCATGTATCACAAGACGAATCAGGTTGGTGTTTTTTGGCACTAGGGTAAGAAGTTTATTAATTGGTAGCACATAATAGGCTACACAATACTCAATTACATTCCGGGGAAATGTTTAACGTAAAGGGAATTAAGATTGTTTAAGTGTTACTCAAACTTGATTCTTTTAATGTAGAGATTATAAATGTATATTAATTAGGCCAGCCTAGCATGTCCTTATGAGCATTGATTCTTGAAATTTCTTCTCACACAGGTTCGACAGTGAAGACACAGGAAGTCTAATATCTTTGTAAGGTGAGGAGGTAGTCATGGAAAAGAATAATTATCTTTTCTGTTCAGCTCTGGGCTGTCAGAGGTTAGCAATTATGGCCTTTATGGGACACTTACTCTGTGTAAAGTGTGTCACCTGCCTAGACCGTTCGAGAGGTCGTTGGCTATCAAAATCTTGTCCCAAATGTTCAGCCCTCCGCAATGCATTGATTAATGATGAAGTTAGCCAATGTAAGGCTATTCTCCAAAATATTAAATTAGAATATGGAACATATTGTAAGACAATGACTCATAAATCCCTCCAGTTAGATGATCAAACTCTTGAGGATGCATTAAAGAGCCCAATGACTACCTCACCCCTTCCGAGATCTTCTTCGGGAGACTCGTCATCACGCCATCAAAAGAGACCTGTAGACAAAGATCCGCCGGAGGGACTAGCTTCTACCAGCCGGCGAGATAGGTCAAGATCGCCCTTGCCACAAACAAAGCCCCCGTCAGATGACCAGGAGGCTAAGAGGTCCCGCTCTGACTTTGACTCCGCATTAAACGCCGGGGATAAACCAAAGTCGAGCTGGCATAAGTCGTCCTCCTCATCAAGTAGGAAGACAGCTAAGGAACCGTCCAAATCAAGACAGAAATCCTCAGCAAACAAAGAGACTATCCCCCATACACCTACACCGGAACCTGTTTCGTTACCTGTGTTAGGGACAGAAAGAAGTGGCAGTGTAGTTTTCACCGGCGGAGACAGGAGAGCTCCCCAGACCGGCATACACCTGTCCAAGAATCCCTCATCTCTGAGGTCCCTAATTTAAATGTGTCCGATCTCCCGGGTCATGAAGATTACTATCAATCATATGAAATGGAGGCCCGGGTTGATGAGCCTGGGTGGGAAACTGAACCAGCCCCATCGACCCGGTCAACGGGATCACTAAGTAAGGGGCCACTTATTGAGATATACCAACAGGGGGGATATACTGAGGAAATAGATCCTAGCCAAAGACCAGTCTCTCAACAATCTGGGACGCAGGGCTCAGAGGCGTCACATCCCACGCCCCAATCTGATCAAGAAAGTGATGTTGATATATCAAAGACCCAGTTGCGAGAACTATTTGATTTTATGAGACAGATGAAGAGTGAGAGACAGACAACTACCACAATACCTGTAACCCCGGCAGTGTGACCGCTTGGGCAAGTAGTGGTACATCCTCAAGTTACAGTAACTTCTCCTCCCCCTGCCCCCACTGTTAGCCCTGGGGATGCAGTCCCAGGCACCTCTGCTCTCTTGCCACCTAACAGGAAATTGTTTTCCGGTCTATTAGCTTCCCCACTTGACAAGTCCATCCCCAACAAAAAGGGCCCTATGCCACTCTTGTATGGGCCGGATACTTCTTGGTCAATAATTAAACCACTAAGCCCCGACCTTGCATACGCCATGGTTACAGGTGAGTTACCTGTCCCAGAACAATGGGTTATAGAGGGAAGTGAAAATGGGAAATTAAGGGCCAAGAACCACATGGGAGAGGTACTTGATGTTGTGATTAAGGCCATCCCACATTTCTTCAATCCCCAATTTTTTGTGTACACATCATCCCCCGCCTTGCCTCCTACTTCCGCCGGAAAACTGTTTTCGGACTGGACTAAAACTGATGGATTGAATGACTTAAAAGCTTTGCAGGGTTTGACCCCAGAACTAAATTCTATTCCTTTCAGGGACTCTCAAGGAACCTCATTAATTCATATTATTAAAGGAGGGGAACATGGGCACTGGGTTACCTGGGGACATGAGGCCCAGTTGTTTGCAAGCACCATCACCAACAAAGGTAGCCACCAACTTCCAGCAGAAGACAATCATTGGTTTTCTATGCCAGTAGGCAAGGTGGATGGGATTCCCCAACATATACTAGATTTTATGGGGGCCCCAAAATTATCTTTTTGCCAACTACCTGAACCTTTTTGTCCACCCATACAGGCGATGATTGACAAAGATTATAGGCTAAGACAGAAGGTCTGGAGACTGGCGTCCCCACACATAATCAACCTAAAACTGGCAGCCTCTCTAGCTAGAACGGCTGAGTCGGTTACGGACGCCGGATCTCAGAAGGCCCTTTCTCTGACCAGACGTTTTCTCCTCCAAAACTCAGTTCAATTTCTTGGCGATATCCGGACAGCTCTCTTTGAGGTGGTACGGGGGCGCCAAGAGTTGAGAGTGCATTTGGTGAAGAACTTCCGGCGGAGATCGGTAGAAGGTTACTCCTATCAGATATCTTTACAGCTCTTCTAGTCTCCCCAGAAGTATGGAGGATAGTCACGTTCCTTCTAGACCAATCAACTGCCACCACTTCTAAACCCAAAAGTGAGCAGGCAGCTAAACAAAATTTCAGAACTAAGAGTTCCTTTCGTGGTCAGTCATCACAGTTCAAACAGTCAGCCAAGACTTTCACAACCCCGGCACCTTCCGGAGCAACTAGAGGGCGTGGTAACTACAGGAGTAGAGGAGGTAACTTCAGGGGTAGAGGGAGGGGCATTCGGGGGTAAACCCAACAACAATGGTAGCAATACCCCTCAACCCTCCAAACCAAAGTCAGAGTCACAGCCACCCTCCAATAACTGAGACACACCGCAGGGCTCTCTCACTCCCAGTGCCAAGGCAAGGCGAGATGGATCAGAGAGAAGCTCTGTCGGACAAGACCAGTCACATGACTGGCAACTTCCGAGATCATTTCCGAGCATGGCCCCGGCGGACATGGGCATGGACAGTGGCCCGCAAAGGTCTCTCCTGGCGGTGGTCCCGGCGACCCCGCCTACGTTTCCCCACAGAATTCAATCGAGTTTCATTAGAGGTGGGAACCATTATCAAAGAGATGACACAAAAGCAGATCATAATCCCCAGTCCTACGTCAGTGCCAGTGTTCATATCCCGGTTGTTTCTGGTGCCAAAAAGGGACAGTGTTCAGATGAGGCCAGTAATCGACCTCTCATATCTCAACACCCATATTCACAATCAGTCATTCAGGATGCTAACAGTGAATCAGATCAGGTTGTCACTCCTGCCGCAGCGCTGGATGTGCTCAATAGATCTAAAAGACGCCTATTGGCATGTCCCCATCAACAAACGCTTTCAGAGGTTCCTAGCCTTACGCAACGGGAATCAAACGTTTGTCTTCCAAAGAATGCCCTTTGGGTTAAATCTAGCACCCAGAGTTTTCACAAAATTAGTCAGACAGCCACTGCTACCATTGCTCAAACAGGGAATCATGATTTTTTGGTACCTAGACGATTGGCTAGTAGTAGCCCAATCCAAGATAATATGCCTTCAGCATGTTCAACTAGTATTAGACCATGTAGAAGCCTTAGGGTTCAGCGTAAACTTAGCAAAGTCATCTCTCATTCCCACCAAACAAATCCAATGGGTGGGCCTTTTCTGGGATACCGAGTTACTGACTCTGAGTCAGAGTGTAGACAATTGTCAGAGGTTTCGCAGGAAACTCTTCCGATGTCTGCACTCCCAGACGACAACGAGGAAGATCTGGGAATTTCTGGTAGGCTCACTCAACTGGATACAACTGACGGTACCGTTAAGTCGCCTGAAGGTCAAAAGAATTATCTTGGAAGGAAACAGGTGTTTTCCTCTTTTACCGGCGGAAACACTGAGGACAATTCCAACCTTAATCCACAAACTCCTGGCGGCCTGGGCGAAGCCAGAAGTTATTCACTCCTCCTTGACTTGGACAGCTCCACCACCGACGGTTTGGGTAGATACAGACGCATTAGGAACCCTGGGTTGGGGTTACCAATCAAACTTAGGCCACCAGAGCCAAGGTCGATGGTCAACATCAAATCACCTCCGTATCATGCCAAGGAGTTGCTAGTCCCACTATTCTTTTTACAGGAGCACGGCACAAGCCAGGCGGGAAGGTCCCTAGCCTTCAGAATGGACAATTTGACTGCAGTGACATGCATTCAAAAGCAAGGGTCAGTGAGGGAAATTACAAGTGGGGTACCTCAGGGATCTGTGTTGGGACCACTACTGTTCGTTATATTTATCAACGACTTACCTGAAGTTATAACTAATGGAAGTGAGATATACCTGTATGCGGATGACACTAAGCTGTATAGAAGAGTGAGGAGTAAGGAAGATGTGGGTTTGCTTCAAGGAGATGTGGAGGGCATGAAGGGATGGTCTGAGCATTGGTTAATGCCTTTTCATCCAAAAAAATGCAAGTACATGCAGATTGGGACAAGCAAGATAGACAAGGTAGGATACAGTATGTATGAAGCGATGGAGGAAGTTAATGCAGAAAAGGATATAGGAGTAGTGATAGACAATAAGTTAAATTTCTCAGAACATTTAGCAGAAAAGAAAAACAAAGCCAATAGAATTGTAGGGCTGATAAGGACATTTGTGTCACTTGAAGAAATACTCAGGAATCTCTATACAGCGCTGGTTAGGCCGCACCTGGAATATGCGAACCAGGTGTGGGCTCCATATATGGTAAAGGATATAGAAGCAGTGGAGAAAGTGCAGAGGAGAGCTAGCAAGCTAGTACCAACGTTGAAGAACGCGGGCTATGAGCAGAGGTTGAGGACACTGGGGCTTCCGACACTGGCATATAGGAGAAAGAGAGGGGATATGATAAGAGACTTTTAAGATAGTGTCAGGAATGTATGATGAGGATGTGTGTGAAGGTATCTTCTTGATGCGGGAGGGAACAAGAACGAGAGGACACTCTAAGAAGATTTACAAAGAAAGAAATAGGCTTGAAAAGGCAAAGAACTCATTTTGTGATAGTGGTAAATGAGTGGAAAGCACTGCCCCAGTATGTAGTCGATTCCGAATCAATAAGGAAGTTTGAAAGTAATCTTGATAAAGCATGGGGAAGACAAGATTTGAAGTTTGATTATAAAGCAAAAATACAGAATAGTAAAAATGTTGCGTCTGCTACCGCCGCCGCCAATACCGAGAACGACTGCAGCAGTGCAAGTACTGGCACTGAGCTGGAAACACAGGCCTAGTTTCCCTTTTTCCAGAAGATCTACTGTAAGAAACTCTAAGTGAGATCAAGAGTGTTACAAGGGTTGTCGGAAAAGATATTTCGACTAGCCGCGAGGCTCGAGATTTATCTTCACGCAACATATCTGCCCGGCGTGGCGAATGTATGCTTTGAATGTATGAATGGATGCTTTGTCCCGGCGACAGAGCACGCAAGTAGAATGGGCTCTTAGACAAAACATCTTTCAAAAGTTGATTGCGGAGCCCTACAATCCACAAGTGGACTGGTTTGCGTCAGAGGCGAACCACAGGCTACCTCAGTACCTCACACGCCGGAGTTTAACTGCTGCGGAGGGTCCGGACGCATTTATGGTAGAGTGGAACAAATGGAACTCCATTTTTCTGTTTCCACCTCCAGACGCATCCTTAATGTTCAAAGTAGTTCAAAAACTACGGGATTACCGGGTCATGGTCTCGATGATCGCGCCCTTGTGGCCGGCTCAAGTGTGGTACAACCAGTTGAAGACGTGGTGCGAGAACCCGGTGTCACTCCCGATCTCGTATTTCCACTTAGAGACAATTGGAAACCTCAAGACCTCTCTGACTTTCGCCTTGTGGATATTCAGAAGGCCAAGTGGCTAGGCCAGTTTGGGGAAACCGTGACTCACAAGTTGATTAATCAATATGCTCCATCAACCCAAAGACAGTACCAATCACACTGGAAATCATTTACTACATGGATTGTAGAAACTGGCCAACAACAGTCCTCAGTGGATCTGGTGTTTAACTATTTAAATTACCTATTAGATGTTCAAAAGTTGTCAGTTGTCACATTAAGGAATCACCTCACAGCAATTAGGACACCATTTCTAGACTTAACTGGTTTGACTGTACCGGAAGCGGAAGAAAAGGGATTTATGAGGTCATGCTTCAACCTCCGCCCTCCCCCTCGTCAACTCACACCCACCTGGTCTCTGTATAGAGCCCTTGAAATACTTCAGTCCCGTAAATATTGCAAAGATCCTCCCTTTGATCTCATACTTAAAAAGGCAATTTTTCTAATGGCACTGGCTACGGGTGCCAGGGTGTCTGAGTTGGCGGCGATGAGTTCGGAGCCAAACTGTCTAAGATTTAAAAGGTGCAACATAGGGGTACATATTGCTCCTGCTCCTACCTTTATTGCTAAGAATGAACATTCTAATCATGTATTTATAGAGTTCGAAATTCCGGCTCTGAAACAGGGTGACAGGCACCATTTATTGTGTCCAGTGCAGTCACTTAGGTTATTTATGAGGGCTTCCCAACCATCACAGGTGGGAGCCCTCTGGGTTTCAAGGACAGGTGTTTGATTACAAAAACGCCGGCTAGCCGCGTTATTAGTAGAAGTCGTTCGAGAGAGTAACCCGGGCGTGTTGGCAAGATCTCATGATATCCGTAAATGGGCGGCATCACTTCGATTCCTTCATAATTACTCTCTAGAAGACATTCAACAGACCCAATTGTGGCAAATCATATCTTATCATATCAAATCATACTTTTCTCACACGTTACCTGTCCGTCAATCTCATGAAACCTTCTCGTACATGTGTAGCATTAAGGCAGAGAGTCTAGTGTTAAGCTGATCTTATGAAAAAAAAAGGGGGGGGGGGGTATCCTAGCTAAGGACTCCTCCTGCCTCTGAAGTGAGACAAAATGTAAAAAGTATTAAGGTCATCTGATAATCGTTCCCTAGGCTAAAGTAAGCCTACCCAGGAACATTGATTAATTTTTAAGAGGAAACACTATGGATGCAATAAGGTTTCCAATATACTCAATAATCTCAGAGATTAGATCTACTGTAGAGTATAAATATTTTTGATAACATTACCTAAGACCATGAATATGTAGGCCTACATATTAATAGATTTGGGTGATAATGAATGTTTCATTTCCCCTGGAATATATAACTGAATGGATAGTTTATTCCTGTGTTACACCAACTGTTCTAATAAACTTAAAGGCGTTAACACCACAGGCTTCCTTTAAGAAACGCCGCCTGTAACCTTCTTTTATATTTTATTTGATATTAAACTGACCTGATTAGTACATGTTCCTTGGACCGTAACCGGTTTATTAGTGGTATGTGATGTTTATGATGAATATCCCACCTCCAGTCTTGAGAATTCAGGCGTATCGTCAATGATGAAGGGGCCACTAATAAATTATAGGTTTGAGTCCCGAAGGGAGGAAGGAAAACCTAATATTTAGTAGTGGCCCCGGAATAATTGACGATTTTGGCCCTCCCTTCCATCCCCTTCCCATTCATCTGCTACATTTTTGAGAGTCTCGATATGTCAGATTAAGGAGGAATGCTCGCAGTAAGTGGGATGACGAGTGGTACCCAAGAGCAGAGGTCTGGGAAGCGCAAAGCTAGGTCAAGTTTAATTTTCATTTTCATTTATTTATTTTACTAGTTTCTTCTAGTAGTGGACCCATATCATAAGGAAGAGTCCGTGAGTGGTTATTAAGAGTGTTTCGCTCACGATGTAAGGCAATTGTATATTGAGTTCTCCTTGGGCGGGAAGTTTGAACAGCAAGCTTGGTGTTCAAAGATTGGCCATTACCTACGTAAGGCAGGCGCATCGTCAATGATTCCGTGGCCACTACTAAATATTAGTTTTTCCTTCCACCCTTCGGGACTCAAACCTATATTTTGGGTTTTGTAAAGACATTGCGAGTTAAGGGCCGTTACAAAAGACTGTAATAAGTACGGCATATCAAATTAGTTAGCGTGACAATTCATTAGAAAATGAATACAATCTTCTGGTAATTGCAAAGATAAAAACGAACTCTTGGCGTGACTCAATTACATAGGTTAAGAAGGACCTCTCATACACTGAATACAAATCCATACTTTACCAGGGAGCTTTTTTGGTATAAGGTACTTGCCAACTTTATAAAAGGAAAGCGTAAAACGGTAAATAAGATATATAAAAATCTATACATTCAAGATAATCACACAGACATAAGTCAGACCTCAATATTTTTGGTAATAATTTGGTACACTATACTATTACTAAGCATTTTACGTTCTATAGACTTTTTAAGCTAAATTTGTAGTCAGTATACAGTGTTACAACCGGGACTACGAATAAAACAAGGGCACTCAATGATTGGACTAGTAATAGGGCACTATGCAACAACGGTACGCTAGATCCAAACCCTCGAACTTATATGCCGGCGAACAAAAACACCTATACCCTCCAGGGTTAATCTGCGATAGCGGGGTATCCATAACTGGGCATAAATGTACTCTACTTCAGGCTAACTGGTATAGCCTGATAACAAACAAGATGCAAGTTACGTTAAAATGCATAAAAAGGAATCTATGGAAAGATCAACTAAATCACTGCAAGATTTAATACAATAAAAAGATGCTTCATTACAGTTACTCTAAACAACAATAAACTCTTAACTCCTATCTGAAAGAAAGTGAAGTATAGTCGTACAGCATAGACCTGGAAGCTTCTGAAGAAAGTCTGATGCTCATAAGATGCTTGTACTGATTTAGAACTATATAAAGGCAGGAGGCAGGACACCACACGTGTAAATCGAATACACTAAAAGATAGGACATATAATGTTAACTGACACGAGAATACTATAAATGCGCAACGGTAGCAATGCTCGACACTAAAAGAAGTACTTCCTCATCAACGAAACAGTCTGCTATGGTTGTGCGGCTCAGCAACAACCTAGACTAATAAATGCTGTGAATAATAATGCGCACATATCAAAGAGCTTATATTAAATACTAACAAGTGTCTACTCGATTAATAATGTCTAGCTGGGATACTCTAGGTAAGGAACTGGGGTTGAGCAAGACAGGCTCGTAGCCTAGCGATGTCCTTAAGACTGTATCCTTTAAGTTACGTTAATTGACTAGGGGGCTCTCTCGATAGATCCAGATCACAAGTATCTGGTTCTATCCTGGCGACCCTCTAAAGACAAGCAAAGAGGCAGCAAAGTGTGGAACTGGTACAGGCCAAAACCCTCAGTCAACACAATGCTGCATTCGCAAAGGACGCAACCGAAAAGACAACCCAGGCTACCACAGGACCGGTCGAAGTCGTGTAGGTATAAGCAAACCGTACACACATCAGAGACAACGACTACAGTTACCTTATCCCAGTCTAGCATTAAATAAAAGAGCAGAAACACTAAATCAATAATGGAGACACACAAAGTTCTTAACCTATACTAAGTACATGTAAATATCTCTGAGGACGGCGCATGCAATACAATGGGCCGGCTATGAAAACCGTATGCAGAACCCAAGGGGAGTGTAGTGCAGAGAATAGTGTAGTGGAAAGAGAGAATCGAGTGTGAGAAACAGTGATAAAGGTGGCGATCGGGAGAGAGTATGCAAAGGGATGTTAGAAGCATGCGCGCCAAGCCTGTCCTGATGAGGACAGCTCCTGGGGACCCTCATGGAGGAGGTAAGTTACACAGGAGACCGCAAAGGCGCGATGGTCGGCCAATCACGGGCCGAGACGTCACAAGACAGCAGGCGTCATAGGACACAGCCAGACACGCTGTCCAATGGCGAGCGAGAGGCAGGAATGCACCCGTACATACAGACACTTAGTACCTCCTCGCTCTGAAAGTCTTTCTCATTCACACGCTGGTACTATTATCACTACTGTTGATATAAAATATAACCCGTTGTCACAGACGAAAACAAAGACCACCACTGGACTGTCTGTGACAATGCGATTACTAGGAAAGAAAGAACAACATTCTCTGGTAACTGTAGCCCATTTCGATGTCCCTGGCGAGTGCTAGTGGCCAACGAGAGGTGATTCTGCCAACGCTGGTAGATGTCACACCCCGCCCAAGATATGGGACGCTCAACCTTAGGCGAGCACCATATCTGACAAGGCAGAATGCCGACAAGACCCGCCACAACTAGCCACTCCACCAGAAATGAAATGCAAAGCTCAATCTTAAATAAAACAACATATTAACATAAAGAAAATCTTACAACCCCTCCCTAACACAATAGTATAATTTTAGCCTACTATGCTCCCTGAGCGAGCTTCACAGAGCCCAGCCTACTAAGTGAAAGACAGGTTCAACTTAGGAGTTTAGCTATAACATTGGCAACTTACAATTAACTATAAAAAAGAAAGAGTTTTTATGTGATTTTTGATTTAATTTTAATGTTGTTTTTGACGGCTGCTCTACAGGGGCAAGCCTGGTTTTTCTCCACTCAAACCCACACACCTGTGGTGATCTACGCCTGATCCTCCACCCTTGACAAACAGTCTGCAATCACATTCTCACAACCGGCAATATGGCAAATGTCTAGATTGTATTCTTGCAACATGAGTGACCAACGTGTCAGCCTCATATTCCGGTTGTGGATTTGGTTCAGAAATTTAAGAGGGTGGTGGTCGGTGTAAATCACCACGACTGGCCCGTAGGCAGGAACATATACTTCAAAGTGCCTGAGCGCCAACACTATTGCCAGCAGTTCTTTCTCCACCACAGAGTAGTTTTTCTGAGCGGAATTAAACTTCTTGGAAAAGAAACTGACTGGATGCTCCAAACCTTCCTTGTCTGTTTGCATTAAGACGGCACCAGCCCCTACACCGCTGGCATCTGTTGCCAGCTGAAACGGTCTTTCAAAGTCAGGGGCCCTGAGGATTGGGTGAGTGCATAGTAGGTGCTTGACCAGCGAAAAAGCCCTTTAACACTCAGGTGCCCACTTGAACTTTTTCTCTTTCGCTAGCAAATCTGTCAGGGGAGCTAACACAGTAGAATAACCCCGAATGAAGCGGCGATAGTAACCGATCATGCCCAAAAATCTCATGATCTGCCGGTTGGTGGACGGCCTGGGGAACTGGTTAATAGCCTGTATCTTGTTTTTGGGGGGACACACCTGGCCTAACCCGACCACAAACCCAAGATACTGCACAGTTGCCCGGACAAAGTCGCACTTGCCCAGATTGACCACCAAGCTGGCCTCACTGAGCTTCCGAAACAAGGCTTCTATGTGCTCACAGTGACTCTCAAAGTTGTCATCGTAGATTATAACGTCATCTAGGTAGACAGTGCAGTTAGGGATGTCAGCTACTAACTGATTCATAAGACTCTGGAAGGTTGCTGGGGCATTTTTAAGGCCATACGGCATCACATTGCAACGGTAGGTGTTCCCATCAACCACAAACCCGCATACCCATTCGCCCGCTCAGACAAGGGCACCTGCCAGTAGCCTTTCACTAGGTCTACCTTAGTTAGAAACTGTGCCTTACCAATCTTGTCTACACTATCGTCAACACGGGGAAGGGGATAAGCATTGGTGGGAGTCAACCCGTTCAATCTCCGAAAGTCAATGCAGAAGCGAACCTTCCCGTCAGGCTTGGGCTGCAGAGTGACAGGAGATGTCCACCTAACTGCCCCTTTCTCAGTCAGCCCCCGTTCCAACATAATTATACTCTAACTCCGCTCTGAGGGCTGGGAGTTTAATGGGTGGAATTCTGTAGGGTACTGATTTAAAGGGGGGGTGATCTCCCACGTCGTCCACATCATGCACCACTCGAGTTGTGAGGCCTGGATGCTCTGCAAACACAGTGGGGTATGAAGCAAACAGGCGCTGCACGGCTGCACAGTTGCACGCTGTTGGTCAGGCAGGTGCACTAGAGCATCGTCAGCCACCTGTCTGGAGTTCCCCACCCTCTGGTCAGCAGAGACATGACACTCCCAGTTATCCTCCACCTGGGCTTCACTGTCCCTCACTCCTTCTCCTCCATGACCGCTGCAGGTCAACACAGGGACAGCGAGAGGCTCAGGGGGGCGCCTCACAAACTCTTTCACCAGATTCACATGGCACAGCTGATTCTTTTTACGCCTATCTGGAGTAGCCACAAGATAGTCTAGGTCAGAGATCTTTTTTACCACCTTATAAGGACCAGCATACTTGGCAGACAACGGATGACCTGGCAGAGGTAACAGAATCAACACCTCCTGCCCCACCTTAAACTCCCGGAGTTTTGTCTTCTCATCGTACCTGTCCTTCATAAGTGCTTGCGACCCTACCAAATTCCTACCTGCCAACTCTAGGCTTCTCAGCATTCTCTCTCTACTCTCGAGGACATACTTTAACATGGAACATGGTTTTGCTGTGCCCTCCCAGATTTCTCTAACCATGTTGAGGTACTCTGACCTGATGTCCGAAAACTAACTCATTGGGACTGAATCCTAGGCTTTCACCAGGTACCTCCCGAGCAGCGAATAATACATAGGGCAACCCAAGATCCCAATCCTTGCCATTCTCAACACAGTAACAACGCAGCATGCTTTTCAGAGTCGAGTGCCACCTCTCCAACACCCCTTGACTCTCTGGGTGATAGGCTGAAGAGACAACTGTACTGATACCGTGCTGCTGCATGGTCTGTTTGAAAAGGTTAGAAGTAAAGTTGGACCCTTGGTCTGACTGCAATTCCTGTTGGTACCCGTACCTAGAACAGTACAATAGCAAGTTACGAACAACAGTCTTAGCAGTACCATTTCGCATGGGGTATGCATCCGGATAACGAGTGGCAACATCCATAATTGTGAGGAGGAACTTGTTGCCTGCACTAGTAGGGGGTAGAGGGCCATCCATGTCGATTATAACCTTACTGAATGGTGGCCCGATTACAGGAATAGGGTGTAACGGAGCCTTGGGAATACACTGGTTTGGTTTACCTACTGTCTGGCAGGTACTGCACATTGCCACCCATGACGCCACATGTGCCTTCATACCTGGCCACCAAAACAATTTCGCCAATGCTGCTACCGTCTTACGTACACCCAAATGCCCAGCCAACGGTACATCATGCGCCAACCTCAGTAGGTTATCACGGCACACACTAGGCACTACCAACTGGTCAACCACTCTCGACCCACCCTCCCAACTCCGTCTGGGATCTAGAAAACGCCTGTACAATATGCCCTCCACACGAAAGAAGTCCCCCGGCTTTGCATCCCCGTCCTCATCAAGTTCAATCGCACCGTTACTACACTTCTGAAGCTCAGGATCATCTATCTGCAGCCGACAGATATCCGAAGGAGCCAATCTATCTAAGTGCTCCCGGAGCAACTTATGGCCTCCCCCGATACTGGACTGTTCGATCCTATCTTGCTTAAGTGTGTAACGTTGCTGTCTCGGAGTTTTCACACGCCCTACCTCCTCACCAAGTGTGACAGGTTCTGGGGCCACTCCGGACCTAAACATTGGTGCTAATACTGAGTCGCCAAGAAGAGCCGCTGGATCAAAACTCACAAAACTTCTCCCAACTTTAGCTTTCTCCTTCCGACCATTCCTCCGCTGGTCTAGAGACTGCGGAATAGGCTGCGACACCTTAGATGCACGAGATCGGGTGACAACACACGCCATCTGCTGTAATTGACACCTCTCGACCAACTCCTGCCCCTCCCTACTCACGTCGGCCGCCCTCTCGGCAACGACTAAGGGTGGAACCTCAGAAGTAGGCACCGCAAAGTCGTTGCCGAGAAGGTTGACGCCCTCTATTGGCAGTTTCTCTACGATTCCAACATCTATCTCTCGTGTCACACCATCAACCTCCAGCTCCACTCGAACCAACGGGTATGACCGTGTAGCATTAATACCCTGCACCACAACTACCCGTGCCGCGTTTATAGGTTGGCCTGTAAAGTTTTTCATCAGAGTCTGGGATGCACCTGTATCACGCAACAACTCCAACCCATGCTTGCAACCAGCCCAACTCACGCAGCCACGCCCTCTATGGTCGCAAAAAGCATCGCGGACAGGTTTCGAGCCTTCCGGACACTCCTTCACTGGCTGTGCCCCCGCATCTGACATATCACCCCGGGTAAACGCAGAAGACCTCAGAGACACCCCAATATTGCTAGCCAAAGACACGACTGCTGCAGGTTGGTTACTAGGGCAGGAACGTGCAAAATGCCCCTTTTTATGACACTTAAAACACTCTACTTCACCCTTGGACTTCCCCTGAGGTGGGGAAGGGCCCTGACCTATCTTAAACGGGACAGTTTTTGGTTTGTGATCAAAATTAGTATCATTGCTCTCACTTTTGTTATTAAATGTTGCATCACTGACTCGGGGAGGGGGGGGGGGGGTGTTGCGCCCCTTGTTAACTGCATCGGTCCGTTGTGCAGACCCGCACCCACGAATCAGCGATAATCTCAGGTCAGCCAACTCAGCTGCCTCTTGTAGAGTTTTAGGATGTTTCTCTTTGAGGTTGAAAGTCAGGTCGCCGCCTGTGCATTTAAAAAATTGCTCTAGAAGGAATAACTGCTCAAGCTCTTCGAACGTCGTCACCTTCTCTGACCTCAGCCAATTTCTCAAAGCATCAGACAGTTCCCGGGCATGTTCTAGAAAAGTGCACTCATGACCCTTCGTAACACCCCGACACTTCAACCTATATGTCTCTGGTTGTAACTCGTACGCCCGCAGAACAGCTTCCTTCAATACCTCATAATCGATGCAAGACTCCAAGGGCAACGCATCATATGCCTTGAGTCCTTTGCCAACCAACCTAGAGGAAACAAGGGCTGCCCACTTAACCTCGGGCCATTGGTGCTCCCGGCACTTCTTCTCAAAACGCAGGAAAAACTCGGTGACATCCGACTCATCAAATGCAGGGACTAACTTAAGAAGGTGCGATAAAGACTGATCAAGACCTCGATTCCCAGAACCGAGACGCTGCCCTGTCGACTCCACCCGAGACTTCTCAAGCTCTATGTCTGCACAGTACATATAGGTGTATAGGACAAAGGAGACATATAGGACACTGGCATATAGGAGAAAGAGAGGGGATATGATAGAGACTTTTAAGATAGTGTCAGGAAAGTACGATGAGGATGTGTGTGAAGGTATCTTCTTGATGCGGGAGGGAACAAGAACGAGAGGACACTCTAAGAAAATTTACAAAGAAAGAAATAGGCTTGAGAAGGCAAAGAACTCATTTTGTGATAGAGTGGTAAATGAGTGGAACGCACTGCCCCAGTATGTAGTCGATTCCGAATCAATAAGGGAGTTTGAAAGTAATCTTGATAAAGCATGGGGAAGACAAGATTTGAAGTTTGATTATAAAACAAAAATACAGAATAGTAAAAATGTTGCGTCTGCTACCGCCGCCGCCAACACCGTGAACGACCGCAGCAGTGCAAGTACTGGTACTGAGCTGGATACACAGGCATAGTTTGCCTTTTTCCAGAGGATCTACTGTAAGAAACTACTGTAAGTACTTCGTAGCCTCAACCTGAAGCTCAGCCTCACGTATGGCCTTTCTCTCCTCTGCCTGAATCCTAAGCTCAGATTCCCGCTGCTGCTGCTGCTGCTGCCTGAACTCAGCCTCATGCTTTCGCTGCTCGAGCTCAGCCTCATACTTTCGTTGCTCGAGCTCAGCCTCATGCTTTCGCTGCTCGAGTTTGGCGAGTTCGAGCTGAAACAACATCTCGGAAGAAAAACCCTGAGGAGGGGGTGCTACTATTGGGGACCCACCCCGTGAATCACCTAGAGGCATACCCAACCGCCAGCGGGCATCGGCATGCGGGAACGTACCTGGTTCCGGAGCCCGAGGGGGCGCCATGATAGGAGTCGAGTGGAATGGGGGATGGGCAGAAGGTGCCCCAGCTCCCGCTCCACCCGAAGCCCCATGCACCCCACCGAGCACCCAGGCAACCAGCTCACCTCTCGACAAACCGCTAGTACCGGACAACCCTAAGACCATGGCTACACACTGCAGTCCGTACCGGTCTAGCCCCAACACCCGATCCACCGACACAGGCTCCTCCAAAAAAATCTGAGCATCCTCCTCATTATTCACCACCCGAACGCCGTTAGACAACTCCACCTTCTACACCTCCTCGCCTGCTTCCCGTACTGTGTCCTCACTGTGCACTGATCCGTCGTTCGACATAGTGTCCACCGGAAATCCTCAACGTTTATAAAAAAAAAGGAAGTACCTAAACTCTCATGTAGCACTATTCACTCAAAAAATGCTTGAAGACAACTCAAGTGCTGTACTACGTTGCCAAAATAAAATCCAACGTGTCCAAAATATTCCTCAAAAACAAATGTCCACTGCCAAACTGTGAGAAATAACAATCGACCCCCAAACGGTGATTAAAAAAACAAATACTCCACAAAAAATCCTGCAATTATTTCTTAGTTCACTAAATCCTAGACTAAGGTCGCCATTTGTTATGACGACTAAGATAAGATACTAGGCAAGGTCGCCATTTGTTACGACCGGGACTACGAATAAAACAAGGGCACTCAATGATTGGACTAGTAATAGGGCACTATGCAACAACGGTACGCTAAATCAAAACCCTCGAACTTATATGCCGGCGAACAAAAACACCTATACCCTCCAGGGTTAATCTGCGATAGCGGGGTATTCTTAACTGGGCATAAATGTACTCTACTTCAGGCTAACCTGTACTGGTATAGCCTGATAACAAACAAGATGCAAGTTACGTTAAAATGCATAAAAAGGAATCTATGGAAAGATCAATTAAATCACTGCAAGATTTAATACAATAAAAAGATGCTTCAATACAGTTACTCTAAACAACAATAAACTCTTCACTCCTATCTGAAATAAAGTGAATTATAGTCCTACAGCATAGACCTGGAAGCTTCTGAAGAAAGTCTGATGCTCATAAGATGCTTGTACTGATTTATAACTATATAAAGGCAGGAGGCAGGACACCACACGTGTAAATCGAATACACTAAAAGATAGGACATATAATGTTAACTGACACAAGAATACTATAAATGCGCAACGGTAGCAATGCTCGACACTAAAAGAAGTACTTCCTCATCAACGAAACAGTCTGCTATGGTTGTGCGGCTCAACAACAACCTAGACTAATAAATGCTGTGAATAATAATGCGCACATATCAAAGAGCTTATATTAAATACTAACAAGTGTCTACTCGATTAATAATGTCTAGCTGGGATACTCTAGGTAAGGAACTGGGGTTGAGCAAGACAGGCTCGTATCCTAGCGATGTCCTTAAGACTGCATCCTTTAAGTTACGTTAACTGACTAGGGGGCTCTCTCGATAGATCCAGATCACAAGTATCTGGTTCTATCCTGGCGACCCTCTAAAGACAAGCAAAGAGGCAGCAAAGTGTGGAACTGGTACAGGCCAAAACCCTCAGTCAACACAATGCTGCACTCGCAAAGGACGCAACCGAAAAGACAACCCAGGCTACCACAGGACCGGTCGAAGTCGTGTAGGTATAAGCAAACCGTACACAAATCGGAGACAACGACTACAGTTACCTTATCCCAGTCTAGCATTAAATAAAAGAGCAGAAACACTAAATCAATAATGGAGACACACAAAGTTCTTAACCTATACTAACTAAGAACCCTCAAACCTATTCTAAGTACATGTAAATATCTCTGAGGACGGCGCATGCAATACAATGGGCAGGCTATGAAAACCGTATGCAGAACCCAAGGGGAGTGTTGTGCAGTTAACTCCTTCAGACATTTTAAGTCCCAGTAAGTCCAAGGAGGCGGGAGCCCCGGTATCATTGCCACTGCCTCGCACTACACTCACAACAACACTGCGGCCGTTAGAATTATCGGAGGTGGCTGAGGTTGCCACCAACGGTTTTATCGTAAGCTAACTTATCGGACTTACTGAGCTCATATGACGCAAAATCGCGTCATAAACTTATTGGAGAGCCATGGAGATAAGTCCATATGACGCGATCGCGTCATATGAGTTTTTGGCGCACTGGACCATATGACGCGATCGCGTTATATATGTCTGGGGGAGTTAATAAAGGTTAGAGTATGGAAAGAGAGAATCGAGTGAGAGAAACAGTGATAAAGGTGGTGATCGGGAGAGAGTATGCAAAGGGATGTTAGAAGCACGCGCGCCAAGCCTGTCCTGACGAGGACAGCTCCTGGGGACCCTCCTGGAGGAGGTAAGTTACACAGGAGACCGCAAAGGCTCGATGGTCGGCCAACCACGGGCCGAGACGTCACAAGACAGCAGGCGTCATAGGACACAGCCAGACACGCCGTCCAATGGTGAGCGAGAGGCAGGAATGCACCCGTACATACATCCTCGCTTTGAATGTCTTTCTCATTCACACGCTGGTACTATTATCACTACTGTTGATATAAAATATAACCCGTTGTCGCAGACGAAAACAAAGACCACCACTGGACTGTCTGTGACAATGCGATTACTAGGAAAGAAAGAACAACATTCTCTGATAACTGTAGCCCATTTCGATGTCCCTGGCGAGCGCTAGTGGCCAACGAGAGGCGATTCTGCTAACGCTGGTAGAGGTCACAACAGGCATCTTGAAAACAACCATTCACTTGTTAGTTTTGTAATCCCGCCGTGGCGTCTCGATTAATCTGATTCGAAATCCCATCCTACTGCCACCCCCACACTCAGTCCTGCCATTTCTAAGAATGTTTTTTTTATACATGGATATGTATTAGTATTAATTATTTACGTCTTCATTTCATATTAATTTAATACTCAACGTCTTTCTGGAAGTAATACTAACCCTGTAGTAATGCAAATTTGAAAGTAAATTGAACTTCACGATGTTGCTCACCTCGACCAATCATGTCTCTTCTTTCCGATGCCTTTCGGTTTGAGGGATTCATTCATAAAACTACATTGTTTACTACGGATGAAATGCCACACACCTCCACACACCGCAACATTTTGTCACAGGACTAAGTTGGCCAACTGTACATTAATGTGTAATTCCCATAGCATATTTTACATTTTCTGCCCCTTTATACATTGTATATTCTGTCCCTTTTAATCCTTTTAAACATTGTATATGTAACGCCCATTGAATAATTTGTATGTTAGTTTTATATCGTGTGTTTTTTCTCTTTCATTTTTAGACCCTGATGATAACTTAAGTTGATATGTCGAAACGTTGGTACCAAAATAAAGATGTTGTTCGCTACCTATACCCTTGTGATACTTTTCCTCATATGCACATAGTTTACATATGCTAGTTTTATTTTGGAGTTAATGTTATATTATTGTATTATTTTAATATATCCAATGAACCTGAATGAATAAGCAACACGTTCTCGTCTCGAAAGTGACGTAGTATTAAGAGGGGTCACCGGCTTTTATTATCTTTCTCTCCGTTTCTCTCTTTCCCTGGCCTGTATCCATTCGGCCCCATTCAGCCAACTGTTTTAAGACGTTTATCTCCATCCAGGTGTCGATTTCTTCCTGACGAGCGATAGCGAGCCAGCATTGTATGGAGAAATCCGGCTTCGCCGGAAAAAAAATTCTATCGAAAAACGTGCAAATTTAACTTGCTGTCAAAACAAAAATATATATATGCTGGCTCGCTACCGCTCGCCAGGAAACTATTGATACCTGGAGGGGGGTAAACGTCCTAAAACAGTAGGATGAATGGGGCCTAATGGATAAAAGCCAAAGAGGGAGAGAAAGAAAAAAAAAAGCGAGGTGGGCTCCCTTAATAGAATATACAGTAAAGTGTGACTAATGACCGTTTTTTTTCTGTGGTGTCGGTGGTCCAGTGGTAAGGCTGTACATTGGGTGATGGTTGGAGACTCTCACATTAGGTACTTGTTTGATGCCATTGTTAAACGTCTTCCCCTCGCTCAGTTCGTCTATCATCTCTCATCCTTTGCAGAGGTTAGTACTGTATTATAACATAGTTTATACATGTGCTTATGATATGACCACAGCACCTTAAAAGGGGGAGGTAGTCGCCTTTTCTGGACCCCCTTCTCTCTCATGCTTAGCATATTAGTTTAGAGATTTTAAGACGTTCTTTCCGTTAGTTTGGCGATTTTGAAACCTTTCGCCTCATTTCTTTGTCAATATTAAGAACTTTCGTGCCATTTAGGTGTCTATTTTTTCCTGGAGAGCGTTAGCGAGCCTGTACTTTTAGAAGGAATCGGCCTAGACATATTTCTGCCGAAAAATATAAAACAAAATCTTGAATGGGGGTATAAAGGGTGTATTTGTTACAATTTGATGAAGGTCTATCAAGGAAACTCAAATAATATATATATATATATATATATATATATATATATATATATATATATATATATTAACGAAAAAGCAAGCACTACCCCCTGAAAGGTAGACTGGCCGTTTGTTTGGTTTATTAATAAATGTATTCATATATTTTTTTAGTTTCCTCCCTAGACCTCCATCAAACTTAGAAAAACACCCCCTAGACCCCCCTTCAAGTTAAAATTGTACATTTTTCGATAGAAAAATGTCTCGGCCGAAGGCCGGTTCCTCTTAAAATTGCAGGCTCGCTATCGCTCGCCAGGAAATAATCGACACCTAAATGGCACGGAAGGTCTAAAAATTGACAACGAAATGGGGCAAAAGGTATTAAAATCGCCAAACTAATGGGCCGAACGTCTTATAATCTCAAAACTAGTGGGGCTAAACATTAGGGAGAAGGGGGTCCAGAAAAACGGTCTGCCTCTCCTTAAGAACAAATATTTGATTATTTTTCACTCCATCCTCGTATATGTATATTACTATTTAGTATTATAAGGTTACATGTTGTAGTCATCAGCTGCCACTAATATAAGCCAAATGTTACAGGGAGAATGGAGGAACATCACACAATTGTTCATCACACGAAGAGAAACTCACTCCATCCAAATCCAGCGAGTAAAGCACTTGACTCTACCAATCTATGTTACCTTCTACTGGGAACCCTTACTCAACAACCTTCACCGAGTCACTCAAACCTGGTTGACTTATACCAATACACCTCCACAGCTCTTCATTGTCGGTTGTAGTATTGTATTATAAATGAATTTACTTCTCCTGTGTAATAATAACTGTTATTGAAACTTCATTCATGATACTGATGAGTTAGGGAGAGGCATTTGAGGATAATACAGTAATTTTATATACCTACTCTTTACATTTACTCTAATGCACTGCAATGTGATGAGTTAGGGAGAGGCATTTGAGGATAATAGTCATTTTATAATTATACCTACTCTTTACATTTACTCTAATGCACTGCAAATATATATTAAATACAATGTGTAACTTAATGAATGTTAACGCTTTCATTATAATGGCGTTTTTCCTTACATTCTGGCTAATATAGGTTGCTATTATTCAGTTTAGGAAGGGATTGTCAGAGTAAACTTAGATTCCAAAGCTGTGTAAAATCATATAATTGACAGCTAGAATACAGTGAACAAAACGTCAGAGCACTAAAAGTTAACATGTAAACAATATAACATTTCTTGGTAGGAGGATTACTGCATTGGAAACCAGCTGTCACAAGAGTCTACAGGAAGACTGGGTTGGTAGGAGTCCCTAACATCTATAAAAAGGATCTAGAACAAAAAATGGTCCCTTATCTCACCCAACTTACCAACACCACTACTGTAGTCTTCAAGCTTACGGATCATATTTTGGTACGTACATTCGTAAGGCATAATAAGTATACACTCATATTCTATATTCGTGGCACTGTAATATAATATACGTGCCAAAATGCAGCCCTGGTTTCACCCCAACATTTACGCTGGTGTGAGGCAATACTGCTTTGGATCTTTCCACACAATCAAGGTTATCGTCACATGCATGAACATATCATATCAAGATTGTTGGCTTTGTTTTTAGTTTTAGGCTTTTAAGCCTTGGCTCTGATACTTGATCCTTGATCAGCGACGACTAAAAAGTACATATCTAGTAGCTCAAGTGGAATATCTGTATAATTTGCAAAAATAAGGTGAGTAACCTCCATATTGCTGATAGACCTTTACCTACCTCCAAGAAGACCTTTTCTACCTGTCAATGACATGTTAAACTTTATTAATTATAATATTCCGACTTATATCCTCGGAGACTTCAATTGTTGACACCCAACTTTTGACAACCAAGATAGAAATAATGTTAGTATAGCACTACACGATCTTATTAATACAGGAAGATTGAGATATATTGGCCCTAACTTTAAAAACTTTTTTTTTTTTTTTTTTTTTTTTTTTTTTTTTTTTTTCTATATTCCAACTTACTTCCTCTCGGGCATAGGCTGAGAGCCTTAACATTCACCGCTTTACAATGAACAGTGAAGCCCGTGAGGTCTTGTTCCAGTCTAGGGAGTGAGACATGTGAAGCACGTAGAGTACAATGAGCACCTGCCATCTTGCCTTCACATGAGGCACGGTGCTCACTCATGGCCCGAAACGACCCCATCTCTGAAGCCATCTCGTTCCCGTGCTTCACTGTCTCACCCTCTACACTCGGACTCTCACACTTACACACACACAACGCCACCTGTTGAGCAGATAACTCACCAGGCATTGCACCCCTATAGCATATTTTGAATATGGGAATATTCATACAGTGCTATTTAATCAGGGAACAATGAGGGTATTTTATTGACGTTTCGGTGGGCTTCGTGGTAATGCACTGATACTAGGTACAGCACAAATTCCATCCCAATAATATCTTCCCATTGATACATCGGGATTTGAACCCGGGACCTTTGGATTACCAGGCCAGTGGCAAGACCACTCCACCACACCTCGACCTCTTTGGTCGTAAAAGCATGACATTGTCACCACCTGATAAAGTTTTTACAAACAACAAAGCACACCTTATCTACTACATGAGCTAGGACCACTAACACTAAGTGACCATTTGCCAATAATTATGACTCTATCAACATCTCCAATTCAAATAGAAAACAAAAAAGGTATATGATGAGTAAAGCAAATTGGCCCACCTACAGAAACGATCTATCTATATGCCCCCATCAATTTGACCCCTGGAAACGACTCCCCTAAATGCCCTGGACCACTACCTTCTACTCTTACTATACATTTATGCAACATTCGTGGCCTTTCCTCTAACTTCAACTCTGTGGAACACCACCTCTCCTCTGCCAACCCTAATCTTCTCTTTCTCACCGAAACTCAGGTGTCTGGGACTACTGACAGCAACTCCTTCTCTGTATCCTCCTACTATCTTTATCCTCAGCTTCAAGCCAAAGGTGGATGTTGCGTATATGTGAGCAACAATCTCGCTTTCTCTCGTGTTGCCAACTTAGACTCTTCTGAATTCTCAACTCTCTGGCTAAAGCTTTCTTGTCACTCTCTAATTAAATATGTCTGCGCTGTTTATCTCTCCCCTAATTCTACTGACTATCCAAAATTCTTTGACTATCTAACTTCTAAAGTGGAACACATTCTATCCATCTCTCCTTTCACAGAAATCTCCATCCAAGGAGATTTCAACATTCACCACCACCAATGGCTCTCCTCTGTTTCCACTGACCAACCTGCCTACATCTTTTCTATCCTAAATGACCTAGAGCAGCTATTCCAGCAACCCACCCATATCCCGGATCGCTTCGGAGATCGGCCCAACAATCTTGACTTATTTCTAACCTCTAACCCTTCTGCTTATACTATAAATCTGTTCTCTCCTTTGGGCTCCTCCAACCATAAACTAATATCTGTCACCTGTCCTATCTCTCCGGTACGGCCACCCGATCCTCCCAACTGGCAGCGCTTGTGGCCCTTTGGCGCTGCCGACTGGGAGGCTCTTCGGCAGTACTTCTTTGATTTCCTATGGAATGACTTTTGCTTCCGTGGCCGGGGACCCTCGGAGAGTGCTGAACACATTACGAAGGTAATCCTCTCGGGCATGGAAGCACACATTCCATTTTCTTTCTCTCAGTCTAATGTAAAACAATCTTGGTTTACTCACGCTTGTTCTACTACTGTCCGCAACAAGGAAGAAGCATTCAAACGGTACTGACGCCTTAAAACTCACGATTCTTCCTATGTTTCTGCCTGGAATCAAGCCAAATCTGTTCTTCGACTTGCCAAGCACTCTTTCATCAATAATAAATGCACTGAACTATCCAAAACTAGTTCTTCCCAAGCTTTCTGGCATCTAGCCAAAAACCTCTCCAGAAAATGTTCTTCCTCATCTTTCCTTCCCCTTTTCCATTCTGATGGCACAACCATCACTTCTTCCTCTGACAAAGCTGAACTTTTTGTTCGAAATTTTGCTAGAAACTCCATTTTGGATGATTTTAGTGCTATTCCTCCCTCTCCACCCCCTTCTCTCCAACTTTTGCCTAATATCCTAAGCTCTTCTAAACTAAAGATGTACTTTCAATCCTCTCTGGGCTTAATACTAAGAAGGTGTACAGTCCGGACAGTGTTCCTCCTGTTGTACTAAAAAACTGTGCATCTGTGCTGACTCCCTGCCTAGGCAAACTCTTTCGTCTCTGTCTCTCCTCTAACATCTTCCCTTCTTGCTGGAAGTTTGCTCTCATTCAACCTGTCCCAAAGAAGGATGACCGCTCTCAACCCTCCAACTATGGTCCAATTGCTCTCATCTCTTGTATCTCAAGTTTTTGAAACTATTCTTGCATCCAAATTTCTTAAGCATTTCTCTTCTCATAATCTACTCTCAGATCGCCAGTATGGCTTCCTTAACCCTTTCACGTTTTTATGATGCAGAGGTTGCCAGATTAGCAATAATAAATAGAGTTCTCTCACTCTTATAATTACCTCTCCAAAATTAGTGTTCTGCCCACAGCTAACTCAAAGACAACTGCAGAGGTTGAAGTAACTAAACTAAAGGTTTCTAAATACCACTGATGGTAACAAGGGCTTTAAAGTATCCCTAATAGGCTCAAAATTGCGTCAAAAACGTGAGAGGGTTAATCCTCTCCGACATATGACGCGATTTTGAGTCGATTAGGGATACTTTAAAGCCTTTGTTACCATTAGGGGTATTTAGAAACCTTTACTTTAGTTACTTCAACCTCTGCAGTTGTCTTTGAGTTAGCTGTGGGCAGAAAACTAATTTTGGAGAGATAATTATAAGAGTGAGAGAACTCTATTTCTTATTGATAATCTGGCAACCTCTGCGTCATACGAGTCTGAAGGGGTTAAGAGTCGCTCTACTGGTGATCTTCTTTCATATCTTACTAACTCTTGGTCATCCTCCTTTCGGGACTTCGGTGAGACCTTTTCTATTGCACTAGACATATTAAAGGTCTTCAGTAGAGTCTGGCACAAATCTTTAATTTCTAAACTACCCTCCTTCCGTTTCTATCCCTCCATCTGTGCCTTTGTCTCTAATTTCCTTTCCGGCCATTCCATAACTGCGGCTGTGGACGGCCATCGCTCACTTCCTCATCCTATCAACTCCGGTGTTTCTCAGGGCTCTGTCCTATCTTCCATTCTCTTTCTAATTTTCATAAATAATCTCAACTGTACCTCCAGTCCCATCCATTCATACGCAGACGACTCTACCTTACACTACTCAATTACTTTTCCTGAACGCCCAAGCCAGCAATCCCTCAAAAACAAACGTAATGAACCCATGCAACACTTATCTTCTGATCTAACTACTATTTCCAATTTGGGCAGAGAAAATCTTGTTACCTTTAATTCTTCCAAAACCCAATTTCTTCATCTTACTACCCGTTCAGAACTTCCAGAGAACTTTCCCTTACACTTCAACAATACAAAAATCCTTCATCTTCTCTCAATATTCTTGGTATGTCCTTTTCTTCTGCTCTCAATAAGAAGGACCATAATACCAGTTGTGACGCTCCTGCATAGTAGCCACGTGCGGGCATGCGCGCGCGTCTGCTGCCCAGCCGTTTAGAAACCGGCTGGCGGCAGCCGGCCGGCCGGCTTTTCCTTAGTATATATCCTACGACAATGTAACTAATGTCTGGGATATTCTTATGTTGTTTCACAGCTTGAAGCTGCCCTTATTCTTAACCAACACATCTTAGTATATTTTATTCTTGATAGTTGATTGTTTCATTATAATATATACAAGATGTAAGTCTGGTGAGAGTGGGAGGAGACGAGCGGGAGAGAGAGACCGGCTGGGGGACGTTGCTTCGCGCGGAGAGTCTAGCTTGGGACGAGCCTGATGTTGCCAATTTGATCGCAACGTTAGGCTTAGTTTCGACTCACGCAAGGGGTAGAGGATTTTGACCCGGCAACTGTGTTGAGTGTTGCCAAGCATGGGATGTATTTCGCATGCCTCGGGTGGGGTCCAGACAGATTCAAGACTCAGAGCTCACCTCACTGTCGTACCCTTCGGACCCCCTTGATATCTATCCCTCTCAACCCCACTTAGAAACTTTGTCTCTTACTTTGTATACCTTCTTTCCACTACTTCACCAATCTATTTAATTATCCCATCCCCTTGATAGACCTTATATCTATTATTGTATTAACGACGAGCTCTCAGATAATTAGATAGGATTTTGGGCCTTATGCAGAGATGTAATTGTTAATGAGACCTAGGAAGCTTTTTTGTTGTCTCATATTTGGTGGTTTCATGCTTGCTAGTGTGTTTTTGTGGCAGGTGAGCAGGGGCTAGACCGGAGGGGAGGCTTTTTGTGATCCTTTAAGTAAAGTCTGCTGGTGCGAGTCCTGTGGACCCGCACGACTTTACTAGGATACCCGTGGGAGTCTGGGGGCATTTTCTTGTCTGTGTCCCTGTGTGTCTAGTGTTGTGTTGTGTGAGGGCCCTTGCCTAGTCCACTCAGCACTGCGCTAGCACGTCTTGCTTTTGTTTTAGGGTCGCCAGGAGAGAGTCAGATACTTGGGATCTGAGTCTCTCAAGAGAGCACCCTTTCAATTAGAGTAATTTGGTGCACAGACTTGGGAACGTCCCTAGGCTAGAGCAGGTGGCTCAGCCCGGGTATCCGAAGCCTATATCCTTCCGGCTAGACCTCTGCCACCTGGCAGATTAACAGCTAGGGGTTTATTATTTCTGCATGCTTGTTATTGTGCCACAGTTTACCGTTGTTGTGAGCATTGTGAGTCAGGGTGTGGCTTAGAGACTCTGTCCGAGCAGGCTTGCCTGACTAAGAGTGAGAAGCACACCTGTATGTGGTTATGTTGCGAGTTGCTGCCTTTATTTAATTATACCTATGCCATTATACACTGTATGGCCTATCACTAGAATTTATTCCTGCTTATGAGTTAAGAGTTCTCTAAATCCGTAACTTACTTTCTTTGCTAAGCATCAGATCCTACAGTAGCCACATGCAGTTTAGAAACCTGCATCTTGTCTACCTGTACGATGTTTTGAGGACTGTTTGCTTTCACCTTCTTTCACGCAGGGGTGATTAGTTGTATTAACTAACGTAACGTTAAATGTACTTTCTTCTAGTTTGTTATTAAATTGTTTCTGCAATTTAATTCCGTTATCTATCTTTTCCTTGAAGCTTTAAGTCAACTTAATTGTGTGATCTTTTATATAGCCTGCTTGACTATCAGCAGTCTATAGTGCGTGCACCCTGTAACCGAGTCATAGGATACCTTGTTGTCCAGGCAGGACTCTTGACGGTTTAGGGTGGTTTGTTGCCTGGGTTTATAGATAAGGGTTGGATCTAGCGTTTTCCGTTGTTGCTTGTTGCCGCATACCTAGTCCAATAGAAAGAGCCCAGTGTTTATATATCCCAGGACGTAACACAGTCTTGCTAAGGCAGCCTCCCAGAAGCTGGGTGTGCTCAACTGCCTCAAGGGGTTCTTTACCCCTGCACAGATTCTGGCTCTGCACAGTGCGTTCTTGCATTGAGTATTGTTCATATGTGTGGGGAGGTTCCTCTCAGACCGCACTCTTAGACAAAGTAGAAAGGAAAGCCTTTCGTATCATTAACTCCCGCCCACTCACCAACTCTCTGCAATCTTTCTCTCTTCGCCGCTAAGTTGCATCTCTCTCATTATTCTATCGCTACTTTAATAATCAATATTCCTCAGAGCTTTCCCAGTGTATACCACCTCCTCTAAGTAGGGTACGTAGTACCCGTCTTGCAACACAATCCCACCCCTACTCTGTGCAACTCTCCAGCCCAAGAGTGAAACGTTTTTCTCAGTCTTTCTTCTATTCAACTGCTGATGTCTGGAACTCTCTCCCAGTATCAGTCTTTCCCTCTTCCTATGACTTAAATTGCTGCAAACTCTGTGTGTCCAGGCATTTTGGCTCGAATGTCCCTTGATTTTGGCCCTATCACTATTTCAACTTTGGGGGAGGCACTCGATACAGGTAGCTCTGCCTTTTGTTTCCCTCACTCACATAGAAAAAATAAAAATAAATATAAACTGTTACGACTGGGGTTCAAATATATCAGGGCTCTTATTCATTGGACTAGTAATGGCATAAATGTTACAACGGAAAGCGCTAGCTCCAACCTCTGAAGTATATTCCCAGTGAACAAAGAACACAAATACTCTACTGAGTTCTATATGTAATAATAGGCTATCAAACTCTCAATAAATGTGCGTCTACTCTAGGCTTAATGTTATGTGAAAACAGCCTATTACTACCTATAACCGAAGGTGCTTGGTTATGGTATACAAAGTAAGGTGGTAAGAGAAGTTACAGCTTACGTTACTTTAATCAATAAATGTCAGGCACTCCTGCATGAAAGAAAGTGCACTAAAGTCCTTCAACACTAACAAGGAATCTTCTTTAAATGTTAGATGTTATAAAGATGCTCGTATCGGAAATGGAACCCAAAAAGGCAGGCAGCGGAACAATGCTCGTGCAGGCTATGTACACAAAAAGGCAGAATATATAATGCCGTCGGAGCCAAGAATATCCTAAACACTACAACACTAATAATAATCGCCACGACAATGCAGTATTCCTATCAACAAAAAGAGCCTAAGTCGTTTGTGTCTCAATACATCAAACTAGGCTACGAAATGCTTGTGTAATCATAAATGGGTATGCATAAAAAGAGTAATTAGGTTAATATACTTAATGTCTACTATGATTGATAAAGTCTAGATAGAGTCAATGATACGAGATACTGGTGCGCATGGCATGCTGCATAGCCTAGTGCAAATCTCAAGTCTGTGCGTCAAATATTACGTTATAATGAAGGGTAGCTCTCTTGAGAAACCTTAATACCGAAGTATTAAGCGTTCTCCTGGCGTACCTCAAAGACAAACAATCGAGACTAGAACAGTGCAGAATGGTATAGGCAAAAAACCCTCATTCGTGCATGCTCTACTCTCAATGGCACACAGACTAGAATTTACTCAATCAACTCCAGTTCTCAGGTATGTCGTGCCGCTTTTAACTAAAGCCAGCACTCATAGGAAACAATACCTATTATATCAGACTCCCAGTCTAGCATTATCTAATCCAGCAGAACACTAATAATTATAGGAAGCGGCAATATGAAAGCCAACCAATGCTTCGTGATCCACTTATCTTAACAACTAACATACACAAGTTATATCAGACCTTAATGCTGGGTTCACACATTCACGTATATGCTCCCGTATGCTCCCGTACGAAGGTTTATTGGTAGTTGGCAACCGAATACGTAAAACGTAAGGGCTTAGTACGCAAAACTTAAATGAAATTGTGTCTAGTCGTGGGGGTTGGTACGCATGGCGGGTGTAGCCACGCTGGTCTTGTAGGTGGTTGGTGCGGCCAAGGTCGCCCGGTATCCTTTGGATTTCGAATCGGATACGGGGCTCGTGCTCACGTATGTAAAAAGTTGGGAATGCATACGTTTTACCTGTCTAGCTGCTACGTATTACGGGTGCAGCCACGTAAAACGTAGCAGCTAGACAGGTAAAACGTAAGTTTCTTCCGCCAATCGTACAATGTTCACGTAAAACGTGAAAGTGAAAGTAAGTCCGGCCGCATCTGGCAACACCGCCACACTACGTGTTGGCGGGAAGATGCGGCACCGTTGTATGGGGGGGTCACGGGGGACAACGGGACCAGCGGGGGACACTCCGTCACACCTCTCACCACACCGGAGCAGCAACCAACAAGCCAACCCTGCCACCCTCTGCACCCTGCCGAAAACAAATCGTAGCAGCGAAACGACTGCACCTATGGCTCTCATATTTTTACCACATGTACCTTACCCTTTAGGCTACCCACCACAAAAATCCCAAATCCCTCCTCCCACCCACTCGTTGACTGTCGGTCCCGTCAGAAGGAAAAAAAAGGAAAATCTGTGGCGGCGAAACGACGGCACCAATCGGGTCCATATTTGTGTGACAAGTCCCTTACCCTTCTGCCTTCCCCCCACCACACCCCCAACCACCTCCAACCACCCACTTCCAGCGTATCCGTACGAAGATAAGGAAAAAAAGGAAAATCTGTGGCGGCGAAACTACCTCACCAATCGGGTCCATATTTGTGTGACAAGTCCCTTACCCTTCTGCCTTCCCCCCACCAGACCCCCAACCGCCTCCCACCACCCACTTCCAGCGTATCCGTATGAAGATAAGGAAAAAAAGGAAAATCCGTGGTGGCGAAACTACCTCACCAATCGGCTTCATATGTGTAACACAAGTCAATTACCCTTCTACCTTCCCCCAACCAACCCGAAAACCACCCTCCCATTACCCTCCCACCCATACATTCCGATACCATAAAAGTCTCTGTAGTCTATAGTGTCTTTTCAGCTACTTTCGGGACCCATCGGGGACCTGATTTCTGGCGAAAATGGACAAGGGGAGTGTTTTTTTTTACCATTATCCTTCCTTTCTCTCCCAACTTGATAGATTTAGCCAAAAAAAAAAAAAAAAAACTCTGGCACTGGCAGAAGCACACCGTCAAAATTGGCTGGCACTCAGCGGGTGAATGGTCTTTCCTCTATAAAGGGAGTTCACAAAATTGAACTCCTCCAGGATGAATTCCGCGATGGTGTTCATGGTGCCGATGAAGGACTGGGAATGGGAATGGTGTGGCCATTCCTGCCCTTTTGTAGTTCCCAGATTCCAACCCAGACCTACGTGGTTGACAAAGACTGTCTTTGTCTGTGTTTGGACAGACGGGGTGTGCCTACGATTGTCCGGACATGGTCCACGTAATGCCTACAAACTCACAAGACGAACGGCCTCAGCTACGTAGGTATTGTGGGGGCGTGGCCATGGGCGTGGCCTGTGTTCCGCAAATCGGGCAGCCCAGGCGGACTAACGGGGACATGCTTACGCAAGTCGCAAGCACGTACGTAGCTCCATACGACTACATTACGTCTGACGTAACACTGGCCCCGTTACGGTATGTATGTCGGGTAGTGCAATAGTCTTCCTCTATACGGGCGTACACGGCCGGACTATGCCCGTCATTACACAAAATTGGCGATCACGCCTGACGGGAGCATACGGGAGCGATATACGTGAATGTGTGAACCCAGCATAACACACAATACAACTGGCCAGCATGAAGCTGATTTTGCAGAGTTAACCAGAGGGGATATAATATTAATAAAAGGTGGTGAAAGATATGGAAAATGAGAGAGATAGGCAGAGGAAAAGATTCTCAGGTACGGAACGGGGATAGATAGCAAGGGAAAAAAAGATGGGTGTGTTCTAGAAACCAGATCTGAGGGAGAGAGTGGCGAGGAACCAGTATATATACTCGCACTAGCTCGAGCCGCGTGGGAAAACAGCGGTTACAAGTGATCTAACCACTGACAGAGCGCGCAGCATGGTAAGGACCTCCCTCCACCAACCCCCGCGAGGCAGCCAGCCGTGACATCATCGAGCGGGACAAAAAACACTGCGCGCCCCCTCTCACTCCGTTCTACTCCCTCTCTCTCTCCCAGATCCTATCATTACTAGTTAATGACAAAACATATACTTTACAATTAAATATATAAAGCCTTGACATGGGCGAAAACAAAGAGCCTTTCTGGACTGCCCATGACACGAGCTTTCATATGAAATAAAGTACACTCTAATACATAAACTGTAGCCCCATCCACTGCCCTGGCGATCCTAGCGAGTCACTGTAGGCCAAGCCATGCGGTTCTAACGGAGTGGTCAACGTCACACCCCCCCCAAGATTTTCCTCAGAGGCCCCAAGGCTCACAAAAATCTGATGGTTAGAACCCATGCTATATCTCCACTTCCCATCACCCAGCGGCAGTAAAATATCTGGCACAGTTCTTCAACACATTTTTTTTTCAAAATTATAACCCTCCCAACACAATAGGTTAAATTATATGTAGTTATGCTCCTCAAGAGCGAGCTTCTCTAGCCCAGCATTCTGAGAGGAGTGCAACTCAGAATTACTGCTATAACATACTGAAAAAATTTAACTATCAAAGAAAGTTTTTTATTTGATTTTTATGTTTTTAATTTGTTTATTTCGGCTGCACTATAGGGGCAAGCCTAGTTTTTTCTTCTATACCAAACGCTCAACTCCTGCTTTACGACCCAATACGCTGGGCTACAACCGCGAGCCAACAAGCACCAAGCGCAAAATACCATTCAAACTAAAGCAGGAGGCTACCCGTGTGTCAATCTACCCAGGATCATATACCCTTGAACGACCATCTGCAACCACGTTGTCACAACCGGCAATATGGCGTATGTCCAGGTTATATACCAATAACCTTAGTGACCACCTGGTCAGCCTCATATTCCGATTGTGAAACTGGTCCAAGAACTTGAGAGGGTGATGATCTGGGTAAACTACAACGACCGGACCATAGGCTGGAACACAGACTTCGAAATGCCTCAGAGCAAGTACAACCGCCAGCAGCTCCTCCTCAACAACAGAGCAGCTCCCCTGGGCCGAATTGTACTTCTCCGAGCAGAAACTAACAGGATGCTCCAGCCCATCATCGTCCTTTTCCACAAGGACGGCACCAGCCCCCACACCACTAGCCTTCGTTGCTAGTTGGAAAGGTAGGCTAAAGTCAGGGGCCCTGAGGATCGGGTGAGTGCACAACAGGTGTTTTACTTCTCTAAACACCTTCTCACACTCAGGCGCCCATTTGAACTTCATATCCTTCCAGTTATCCTCCACCTGAGCTTGACTGTCCCGTTCTCCTTCTCCACCTTGACTGCTAAACGTCATCACAGGCACAGCGAGAGGCTCAGGGGGGTGCCTCCCATACTCCTTCATGGGATTAACATGACATAACTGATTGCGCTTCCGTCTGTCTGGAGTGGCTACCAAGTAAACCAGGTCCGATAGCTCCTCCACCACCCTATAAGGACCAGCGTACTTCGCGGATAAGGGGTGACCTACAAGGGGCAGTAGAATCAACACCTCCTGTCCCACGTGAAACTCCCTGAGTTCAACCTTGAGGTCGTACCTGTCCTTCATGAGGGCCTGAGAGCTAGTCAAATTACGGCCAGCCAACTCCAGACTGTGCAACATCCGTTCTCGACTGTTGAGGACACACTTGAGCATAGAACAAGGTTTTTCTGCGCCCTCCCATACTTCTTCAACCATATGGAGAGGCCCTCTGACACGGTGTCCAAAGACGAGCTCATTAGGGCTGAATCCCAAACTTTCCCCAGGTACCTCCGGTGCAGCAAACAAAACAACATGAATCTCCTGCGGGTAACCATACCGGGAAAAATACACTAGCAAGCCTCGGACCACCGTCTTCGCTGACCCATTTCTCATAGGGTACGCATCAGGGTACCTCGTTGCTACATCTCTCGACTGTGCAACACTGTCCTCCTTCAACTCGACAGCACCGGTACCACATTCAAGAACCTCCGGGTCTTCCAATTGCAACTTACGAATATCCGAAGGAGCAAGCCTATCCAAGTGTTTGCGAAACAACTCATGCCCCCCTCCTACATTAAATTTGGCCTCCCGTTGCTCTCTCTCTGCGTACCGTTGCTGTCTCATCGTCTTTTTAAGCCCATCCTCTGCCTTTTCCACAACAGTTACTGGGTCTTCTTCAGACTCGATATTTGGTCCTAATACTGAGTCCCCGAGAATGTCCGCTGATACTAAACTCTCAACCGCATCAACTTTCAACCCCTTCTCGGTACCCTTCCTCCGCTGATCTAAAGATTGTTGACCAGAATGTGACTCCCTAGATGCAGGATCTCCGGTGGCAACACACGCCATAGGCTGCCCCGGACACTTCTCAACCCACTCCTGCTCCTCCCTACTCACGTCGGCCGGCTTCTCGGCAACGACCAAGGGTGGAGCCTCAGAAGTAGGTCCCGCAAAGTCGTTGCCGAGAAGGAGGTCGACGCCCCCAACAGGTAACTTCTCCACAATCCCTACATCCAGGTCACGAGTCACACCATCAACTTCCACCTTCATTCTCACAAGCGGGTATGACCTTGTCGCATTAACTCCCTGAACCACAATCACCCGCGCCGTATTGACAGGTTTACCAGTGAAATTTCTCAACAGTGTTTGCGATGCCCCAGTGTCACACAAAATTCTCACCTCATGTCTTCTACCCCCCCACTCCACACAACCGAGTCCCCTGTGGTCACTAAAGGCATCACGGACAGGGAATAAGCCTTCCGGATCCTTCTGCACTGGCAGTGTATTTACCTCGGAAGAAATGCCTCTAACAAACTCCGATGTCCTCTTGAACACTCCAATGCCGTGAGCAAAAGACACGGCTGCCGGAGGAGGTCGACTAGGGCACTCATTTGCCTTATGACCCTCCTGGTGGCAACTAAAACACATAAATTTCGGTTTCGGCTTATACTGTGATGTAAAAGGCCCCTGACTTTTCACATACGGTGTGGTGTAAGGTTTGGATTCAGTTTTAGTTTCATGGCTCTTCTGTATAAATGTGTCATTGTTATGGGGAGGGGGAGGATAACGGTCCTTAGCACTTACATCGTACCTCTGTGAGGACCCGCAACCCCGAATCAACGACAGCCGTCGATCAGCCATTTCTGCTGCTTCGACTAGAGTTCTTGGGTTTTTCTCCTTCAAGTTCAAAGTTAGATCACCGCCCGTGCTCTTAAAGAACTGCTCCAACATCATTAACTGCTTAATTTCATCAAATGTTGCGACCTTCTCAGATCGGAGCCAGTTTCCCATAGCATCGGACAAGTCCCGGGCGTGTTCCAAAAAGGTGCTATCTCTTCCCTTAGTTACACCCCGGAACTTCAAACGGTACGTTTCTGGTTGCAATTCGTAAGCCCTCAGGACAGCCTCCTTGAGATCCTCGTACACAATACATAACTCCAAAGGTAACGCATCGTAGGCTTTAAGACCCTTGCCTATTAATCTAGAGGATACAAGTGCTGCCCATTTATTCTCTGGCCACTGGTGTTCCTGGCACTTCTTCTCAAAGCGTGTGAAAAATTCTGTTACACCACTCTCATCAAACACCGGAACCAGTTTCAATAAGTGCGAGAGAGATTGATCATGACCACGGTTACCAGCCCCAAGTCGCTGTCCCGTTGTCTCTACTCGCGACTTCTCTACATCCATGTCGGCACAGTACCTAGTCGACTCAGCTTGGATTTTTGCTTGACTGATAGTTTTTCTCTCTTCTATCCTGGCTAATTCTAATTGCTGCTGAAGCTTAGCTAATTCGAGCTGAAGCAATAATTCTGGAGATAACCCTTGAGGAGGTGAAGGTGCTACAATGTTTGAAATTACCGGTGGTCCCCCCAGGGGCAACCCACCCTGCCAGTCACCACCCAACTGCGGAAGCGTACCCGGGGTCGGCAAACTACTTGGATGGCTGGGAGTCGAGTGTAGGGGAAGCATGGCCGAAGGGCTCTGAGCACTCAACCCATCTCGCTCACCAGTCACCCTGCCCAGTACACACGTTATCAAGTTATCCTTGGTCATGCTGCTCGTACCCGCATGACCGATAGCTGTGGCCAGGCATTGAAGACCGTACCGCTCCATACCCTCCAACCGCTCGGCAGTAACAGGCCATTGCAAAAATATCCTAGCATCCTCCTCACAGTTCACCCGATTAACCATTTCATCATGCTGCTGTTCCTCAGTCTCGACATTACGTACTGTGTCTCCATTCTCCTCTGATCCGGTATAAGACATGATGCTCACAAAAATTTCTCACCACAATATTCAGAAAAGAAGCACCCCAAACTCTTATACCTCAATATGTACACAAAAATTCTCGGAAATACTCAAGGGCTATACTATGTTGCAAAAAAAAATTATTCTTGCCGATCCCCGCAAAATATTCTCCAAAACAACAAATGTTCCCTGCTAATAAATGTAGGTTCACCAAATCCTAGGTAAGGTCGCCATTTGTTACGACTGGGGTTCAAATATATCAGGGCTCTTATTCATTGGACTAGTAATGGCATAAATGTTACAACGGAAAGCGCTAGCTCCAACCTCTGAAGTATATTCCCAGTGAACAAAGAACACAAATACTCTACAGAGTTCTATATGCAATAATAGGCTATCAAACTCTCAATAAATGTGCGTCTACTCTAGGCTTAATGTTATGTGAAAACAGCCTATTACTACCTATAACCGAAGGTGCTTGGTTATGGTATACAAAGTAAGGTGGTAAGAGAAGTTACAGCTTACGTTACTTTAATCAATAAATGTCAGGCACTCCTGCATGAAAGAAAGTGCACTAAAGTCCTTCAACACTAACAAGGAATCTTCTTTAAATGTTAGATGTTATGAAGATGCTCGTATCGGAAATGGAACCCAAAAAGGCAGGCAGCGGAACAATGCTCGTGCAGGCTATGCACACAAAAAGGCAGAATATATAATGCCGTCGGAGCCAAGAATATCCTAAACACTACAACACTAATAATAATCGCCACGACAATGCAGTATTCCTATCAACAAAAAGAGCCTAAGTCGTTTGTGTCTCAATACATCAAACTAGGCTACGAAATGCTTGTGTAATCATAAATGGGTATGCATAAAAAGAGTAATTAGGTTAATATACTTAATGTCTACTATGATTGATAAAGTCTAGCTAGAGTCAATGATACGAGATACTGGTGCGCATGGCATGCTGCATAGCCTAGTGCAAATCTCAAGTCTGTGCGTCAAATATTACGTTATAATGAAGGGTAGCTCTCTTGAGAAACCTTAATACCGAAGTATTAAGCGTTCTCCTGGCGTACCTCAAAGACAAACAATCGAGACTAGAACAGTGCAGAATGGTATAGGCAAAAAACCCTCATTCGTGCATGCTCTACTCTCAATGGCACACAGACTAGAATTTACTCAATCAACTCCAGTTCTCAGGTATGTCGTGCCGCTTTTAACTAAAGCCAGCACTCATAGGAAACAATACCTATTATATCAGACTCCCAGTCTAGCATTATCTAATCCAGCAGAACACTAATAATTATAGGAAGCGGCAATATGAAAGCCAACCAATGCTTCGTGATCCACTTATCTTAACAACTAACATACACAAGTTATATCAGACCTTAACACACAATACAACTGGCCAGCATGAAGCTGATTTTGCAGAGTTAACCAGAGGGGATATAATATTAATAAAAGGTGGTGAAAGATATGGAAAATGAGAGAGATAGGCAGAGGAAAAGATTCTCAGGTACGGAGCGGGGATAGATAGCAAGGGAAAAAAAGATAGGTGTGTTCTAGAAACCAGATCTACAAAGGAGTACAAAGGAAATCAAGCAACAACAGATCTAGTTACCCTTCTAGGCTGCTTGTCCTCCAAAACACTGAGGATCAAGTGTCCAAACAGTGGTTTAGAGTGGGTAAGGGAACATTGGAAAGGGAACTACTGCCCTGCCACTAACGTGGCAGGACTAGGAAGTTAGTAGGGGACATATGGGTTAGTAACTGAGGGGAGGATAAAGTTATTCATTTACAAACGCAGTCAGTCGCGGGTTTGATGCGAGATATTTGTCTAAGCGGAATTTAAATGAATCAACGGTGCTGCAGTCTATAACGTCTCGGGGAAGCCCATTCCACAAATTGACAACTCGATTGAAGAAGAAATTCTTAGATTCGTGTGAGTTAAAAGATTTACCAATAATTTTGCAACCGTTTCCCCGCGTGTAATTAGATTGGTCGATAGTGAAGTACTTACTACAGTTCATATTGTCGATGCCTTTGATGATTTTGAACACTTGAATTAAGTCGCCTCTTAATCTGCGCTGGGTTAAAGGAAATAGATTTAATTCTCTAAGACGCTCTTCGTATGGTTTGTTCTTTAGGCTAGGTATCATTTTGGTAACTCTACGTTGAACTCGTTCTAGCTTGTTTATATCTTTTTGGTAATAAGGGCACCAGGATTGAACGCAGTATTCCAGAAGAGGGCGGACTAAGGAATTGTAAAGGGTTAGGATAACTTCTTTGGATTTATGCTCAAATGACCTGCCTATAAAGCCAATTATTTTGTTTGCCTTCTTAACAACTTCTGAACATTGTTGACTCGGTTTTAGGTTACTCGATATTGTTACTCCCAGATCAGTTTCTCTGTTTACATTCTTAAGCTGAGTGCCATTCATCGAATAGTTTGCTTTCTCATTTAGGTATCCGACATGTAGTACTTTACATTTATCCGCATTGAAACTCATTTGCCAAATTTGGGCCCAACATGACAATTTATCTAGATTGTGTTGCATATCGCCAACTTGTTCTTTTGAGAGTACGCTATTTGCAATTTTTGTATCGTCAGCAAATTTTGAGATTGTGCAGGTGAGACCCTCATCTATGTCGTTGATGTAAATTAGAAAGAGAATTGGTCCTAGTACCGATCCCTGGGGTACCCCGCTACTTACATTGGTCCATTTAGATGCCTTACCGTTTATGACTACCCTTTGCTTTCTGTTGCTGAGCCAATTTTCTATCCATTTCAACACACCGTCTTGTATTCCATGCGCTTTTAGTTTTAGCAGTAAACGTTTGTGGGGAACTTTGTCAAAGGCCTTTTGAAAATCAAGGTATATAATATCTACAGCTTTACTCTCATCGTAGAGGTTGAGGATATCGTGGAAGAAGTCTAAGAGGTTTGTTAAACAGGAACGTTTTTTACGAAAGCCGTGTTGAGTATCTTTAAGTATGTTATTTTCCTCTAAGTGATTTACGAGTCTGTCTCGTATGACCGTTTCTAGCATTTTACATACAACTGAGGTTAAGCTAATTGGACGATAGTTACTGGGTAGGGATTTGCTGCCTTTTTTGAATATCGGTGTTACGTTGGCTAGCTTCCACTGATCAGGCATAGTTCCAGACTGCAAGGATTTATTGAATAGTAATGTCAGTGGTTTGGAGAGCTCATTCTTAGCTTCCTTTAGAACTCTAGGCGAGATTGTATCAGGTCCTGGCGTTTTATTTACCTTGAGTTTATCTAAACAATTCAATACTTCTCTCTCTGTAACGGTGATATTGCTTAGAACATCTGAATTATCAATCTGAATCGGCGATGGTGTAGGGATATCACTGAGGTCCTCTGTTGTAAAAACTGATGCAAAGAAGGTATTGAGGGCATGACTCATTTGTACTTCGTCTTTGGTGTATTCTCCTTTTTCATCGACTAACGGTCCAACAGTTGAAGTAACTACTTTTTTCTTTCTGATATAACTATAGAATTCTTTCGGGTTTGTTTTACTTTGATTCGCAATATGTAACTCTAAGGTCTTTTTACTTTGCTTAATTAACTTTTTGGCTTTGCGTCGTAGCTCTACAAATTTCACCCGTTCTTCGTCATTTTGTGAGGATTTTAATCTATCATTAGCAAATTTTTTAGCAAGCAGGCAGTTTGAAATATCTTTATTCCACCATTTGGGCTTATTATTATGGCCTGGACGCCGTATTTTCGATGGTATGCAGTCTTGCACTGCTTTTAGGTAAGTGGTTTCGAATAACTTCCAAGATGTATTTATGTCGTTATTGTTAATTAAAAAGCTCCAGTCAGTTTCTTTAAACAGCTAAGTTTATGGAAGTTTGCTTTCTTGAAATTAGGGACTTTTTCGATGCTACTATTTGGTTCGTTACTAGTAAACTTTAAAGTGAAAGTTATCGTACGATGGTCGCTGTTACTGAATTCATCACCAACATTCAAATTCTCTATCAATTCTTCTTTTGTTGCAAGTACAATGTCAAGAACGTTATTACCACGGGTCGGCGTTCGAACAAATTGATAAAGCGAACTCTCTTGCAAGTTCGTATACAAGTCATGTCCGGAGTGTGAAGTAAGAGTATCGCCCCACTTGGTCACAGGTAAATTAAAGTCGCCAAAAATTACGGTATCTTGTGAGTTACTTACATCTGCAATTTGTTCGTAAATTTCTCGGTCAGTTTGCACTGATTGAGCTGGAGGTCTGTATATTAACGCAAGTATTATTTTTGTACCTTTATTATTCTTTATTAGCACAAAAGATGTGTCGACGTTCACAATTTGAGGTTTTGACATGAGGGTCGGGTTAAGACTTTCTTTGATATAAAATAAAACGCCACCTCCATTTTTATTTATTCGGCTGTTCTCAAACATTACATAACCGGGAAGTGAATACTCTGCTAAAAAGTCTCTATCTTCTGTATTGAGCCAAGATTCTGTTATGCCAATCACATCATAATTTTCTGTAAACACTAGTTCCTCTAAATCTGAAAATTTATTGCGTATGCTACGAGCGTTTGCATAGAAAACCTTTAAAGTTGCGGTTTTAGAACTCGCAGAACGTTCTTTCATCGAATTTTTGGTTCTGGTCGGATCTACATTTACATTCATGGCTGTCCTCGGTCCTCGGTCGTTATCCCTGACGGTTTTGAATTTGGGTCGTGTTGGTGGAGCTTTATCCAAATTCGCGGTTCTTGACGGATTCGTATTTAATTCCTTTGTAGGTTGCCGTCCTCGCTGTCTTCGGTCCTCCTTCCTGGTTGTCCTGTGCTGAGTCGATTTCTTCTCCGAAAATCCTTCACCGCATCGTTGAGAAGACGCCCAAAACGTGCTGCTCCCACCTGGTTCAGATGAACTCCATCGTCCGAAAACAAATAGTCATCGTAGTAGAAATTGTCCCAGGTGTCGACGAATCCCACGTTCTCCTTCCTGCAGAGGTTTGCTAGACAACGATTTGTGCTGGTGGCTATGTTGTAAAATCGGCTCTCTACACCGAGCCGGGGGACGATTCCTGAGGGAGAGAGTGGCGAGGAACCAGTATATATACTCGCACTAGCTCTAGCCACGTGGGAAAACAGCGGTTACAAGTGATCTAACCACTGACAGAGCTCGCAGCATGGTAAGGACCTCCCTCCACCAACCCCCGCGAGGCAGCCAGCCGTGACGTCATCGAGCGGGACAAAAAACACTGCGCGCCCCCTCTCACTCCGTTCTACTCCCTCTCTCTCTCCCAGATCCTATCATTACTAGTTAATGACAAAACATATACTTTACAATTAAATATATAAAGCCTTGACATGGGCGAAAACAAAGAGCCTTTCTGGACTGCCCATGACACGAGCTTTCATATGAAATAAAGCACACTCTAATACATAAACTGTAGCCCCATCCACTGCCCTGGCGATCCTAGCGAGTCACTGTAGGACAAGCCATGCGGTTCTAACGGAGTGGTCAACGTCACAAAACCTTGAACAGCGAAGAACTATGACAGTTTTAATTATCAAGCACATTTCAGTATAGAAATACTGTCTTTTTCCCAGTATCATGTATTCATATTGTAGCATGGGCTTTCCGCTTCCTTGTCATGTATAGCTAAATACAGTACACCCGATTATTTTGGGTTTAAACGGTGTGATAATACAATTTGTCTTTGTGTGTCATCCATTGGGAACCTGATGAAACAAAAGGATTTGATGTAACTTAATGTAAGTTTCTTCTGCACCTCTAGGGGTTAATACAGATTTTCAGTTAAACTCAAAATAGCTTCGAATATGTTTTAATAACCACGACTGTACGTACTATGTAGAAATTGTTTAGCGTTAGTTTACTTATAAACAAATAAGGTGTCAAATTTAATGTAAGTGAAGGCCAGTACTCCAAGAAACCCTGGAAGGTACAGAAGCTGAAATCAACCATCTACAGTCCCCCAGTGGCCGAGCTTCAATATCCTCCTGGATCGCAGAAGCAGCCTGCGCCTGACGAGGGAGCTGCCCTGGGTATCAGGACATCTCATGACCATGCCATCTCCCCACACAAACAAGACGAGTCACCTCATGACCATGCCATCTCATGACCAGACCTTTTCTTCACCAGTCGGTTTCATCACCATACCAGCTCATTACCAAGCCAAAATTCATTACCAAGGCATCTCAATACCACAGGTTGCCACATCTACTGTATTGTACAGCGCAAGACCAATAATATACCAGGTCATCCCATACAAGGGCATATTTGTGCCCCGCTCACGCACACCATCACACCGTGTACAGACCTTAGAGGAGGTTGCCGGACAATGATAAACACTTATTAAATAGGCTCAGTTATAGTGGGGTCACAGGTCAGACAGGTCATCTGATATGTTGTCTCAAGTCCTCTGAATAAAGTGTTCCAAGGGTGTAAAAATGCCTAACAGTTTAGCAGTGTTTGGGTGTAATAAAGGGTTGCAATATAAAATGTTGTAGGTCTCCAAAATAATTAGTCTTTCGTCTCATGCCCATGTCAAGGCAACCTTAACTGATAAACTAAGCTATCACCTGTAGTGTTGGAACTGAAGTGCATTAGGTATTTGCACACAATAGCATTAAATTAATCGGGGACGTTCAGAGCTTTGGAAGTGTTTGGCAAGAAACGTTACAACCCCCTCTCTCTCCCCTGCCCCATTTCTCTCGGCGCGGAAGCCGAGTGAAAGAGAAAGGACAGAGGTCAGAGTTGTCAATGGCTAAAATCCAGCCCAAATGCCTGAGAAAGTAGCCCAACAATAGCCCAATCTTTACTTATTTTCCATCTCCTGTCAGCATCAAGCTTAGCTGACATGATATTGTTAGTTATTTGGCTTCTTTTGGGTATTATGTTATTACTGTGTCTTAGAAGGAACCTAAAATTATGTAATCTTTCGAAATATTCCGACAAATAATCCTCAAAAGTAGCCCAAATGTGCGTGAAAGTGAAAACTCGAACCTCGACAACTCTGATTAAGTCTCTCTCTCTCTCTCTCTTAACCAAATGGGAAGGAACAAACTTTATTAACATAATTGAGCTATGCCAACTTAATTTGTAAATACATATAAAATTCAATGATAAAATTTGTTGTATGTCAATTAAATGTGCAATCAAGAGGCCTAGCTAGTACCTGGGTCTATTATGTACTTGTGTAATGTATTATTTTGTGCATGTAAACATAGCAAAAAAAAAAAAAACTTTTGTCGGTACTCTTGTCATTACATACTAATGTATATGTTAGTTACCCTAACTTCTATTTGCATGCTTCACTTAATAATCATATTAAAACGGAAATTATGGTTGTTCAATGAAGTAAAGGGAGATGAAGGTACGGTAAGGGTGTAGGCCTAATATAGAGTTACCTTAACCCCTGCACTACCATCACATCAGTGTCATCATACTTTAGCTAACTCTAGAGGATGATATTTAGCTTGATAATGGTCTCTAAGAACAAATAAAGGTACCAGTACCTAACTACCACTTTGACCCCCACAGCTTCTTCCTAATCTGGTAATAATAATAATAATAATAATAATAATATTTATTCAGTTAGCAATTTACAGAGTTGGTACCACATAGTATATTACAAATATGACATGTACCAGCCTTGCATAATTCCAACTAAGGATAGCCCAATAAGGCCGTTAGGCGTATTTCCATTGGGGTCCTTGTGGGATTAGGTTAGCTGGGGAAAATGGGGAGGATAAAGAAATAGATACTTTAGAGAAAGTATTTCTTGGGGGTTATTTTAAGATACCTTACATCCTATAGTAAATATCCGTAATCAGTAATCATTTCAGTTTGGTTTGTCTATCTCTTATGTCGCATTTAGTAGTAGACATAAGCTTGGTGCTCCCTTCTCGCAGCTGTCCGGTTCAGGTGTTCCTTCAGGCTACGTCTGAAGGAATACAGTGTTCTCTTTTCACGGACTGACTGGGGTAGGTCGTTCCAGTCTTTGATGGCAGTGAAGAAAAATGTTTGCTTACCCTGTCCTTGGATTCTCGGGACCTTAAAATTAAACATCCTGTTTCTTGTATTATGTCCACTCCTCTCATTTGCTTTAACAAAATCATTCTTTAGATACTCTGGAGCTCTGTCATAGAAAATGTTGAAGGCATTAGTGAGCCTGATTTGTTTGGCCCTGTCAGAGACATTGAGCATACCTAGTGACTGAAGTTGTTCCTGGCCAACATGTGATCTGGGTCCTAGGTTCAGCATGAACCTAACCAGTTTATTTTGAGTGACCTGAAGTTTGTGCTGTGCTGATTTAGATGATGCAGAGTACCAGGATGACACAGAATAGTCAAAATGACATTGAACAAGCGCTTGGCAGAGGGTCTTTTTGGTCGCCGCGGGCAAGCATCCCACCTGTCTATACAGGTATTTTATACGTGCTCTACATTTACTCAGGATAGATTCCAAAATTGTTTCACCTGACAAACTCGCGTCCAGTTTTAGTCCGAGATATTTAACTTTCAGTTTGCGTTTTGTTCCACATAAGATGGCTTCCGTCTTGCCCAGGTGAAGAGATAGTCTATTGTCCACTAGCCATTCACTACATGATTCTAGTTCTTTGGAAAGTGAAGCGGCAATACTTATCGGGTCTTTTCCTGAAACCAGAAGCATGCTGTCGTCTGCATACAGTAATAATTTACATGAGACGCTCAGTTCCATGTCGTTCACATACCAGAGAAAGAGTAAGGGACCAAGGATGCCTCCCTGCGGGACCCCACAGTTAATTGGCATAGGATCAGATATATTATCATCAATTTTGACTCTTTGGGTTCTACCACTAAGATAAGATTTAAACCAGTTCACAGACCCTATGCCCATTGCTTGTAGTTTATTACATAGGATATCATGGTCTACTGTGTCAAACGCTTTTTGTAGATCAAGAAGAACCATACCAGTGTAGTTACCTTTAGACATTTCTTTACGAATGTGATCCGTTAAGTGGATGAGACAGGAGTCTGTCGAGTACATGCATCTGAAACCTGATTGAAACTTATAGAATAGATCATTTTGTTTGAGGTAGTGTTCAATTTGGGTGTATACCGCTCTTTCAAGGATTTTAGATACAATACATAATATGCTAACTGGTCTGTAGTTACCAACTTCTAGTTTATTTCCATTCTTGAATAGAGGGGTTACAATAGCTTCCTTCAGTTCAGCAGGTACAGTGTTGGTGTTAATTGACAAGTTGATGATGTGGGTTAGGGGGCCTGCTATACCAATGGCTCCATCTCGTAGAAATTTGGCAGGAATTTTGTCTGGTCCTGTGCTTTTATGTACATTTAGGTTAGACAGCTCGTCAAAAGTGTATTTTGGTGTAACATTTTGCAATCCAAATGTGTTCGGGTGTATGTCTTTATCTCTGTAGAAATTTCGAAAGGTAGCCGTTGTTGTCGTGTATTTATTGAGAGGTTGAGGTAGGTTCTGTGCAAGTGTGTTTGCTATGGAGGTGAAGAAGGAGTTGAAGTAGGTTGAAATTTGTCGTTTATCGTGGCAAACCTGATCATTAATGGTGAGAGCAATATTAGTGTTAGACGAATCCCTAGTCTTGTTGCTGTAGCCTGTTGTTTTTAGGTGCCTCCATAGTTTCTTTGGGTTATTCTGATATTCCTCTGCCTTATTGTGAAAATAATTAGTTTTCGCTGATTTTATTTTCCTACTTAGTTTATTCCTGGCCCTATTGAACTCATGTTTCAGACCTTGATCCTGTCTATGTTTCGCTAGCCTTTTTGACAGATTGTTTCTGTGTTCCAGATGGTGTAGTATGTCATTGTTGATCCATGGGTCTGACCTTGCTTTAATTCGTATGTCTTTCAGAGGAGCTATTTCGTCTAGAATGTTTGTGATGATGGTTCTGAAGCTAACCCATGCGTTATTAACGTTTGTACTTCCAAACACTGGAGACCAGTCTGTATTCCATAAAATGTCCAATAATGTTTCTTTATTGTAGTTTCTGAGTGACCTTGTTTTGATAACCTTGTGATTCTCTAGGGTATTTTTTTTGGTTTTTCGTGTGCAATATGTGACGAAGTGATCACTTATCCCAGTCTGTATAACCCCTGATTGGGATATTTTGTCCTCTCTGTTACAGTTTATGTGGTCTAATATTGTGGCAGTGTTCTCAGAGATACGTGTGGGGGTTGTGATGAGTTGTTTGTGATTGTGCATTGTCAGTATATGCCTATATTCTCGTACAAGCCTATCATTTCGTTGTTTGTAACACAGGTTAAAATCCCCTAGTATAATGGATTCATTCCGAGGGTCTAGCGATGACAAAGTTCGTTCAAATTTGGTCAAGAATTGTGTGTCGTTTGGTGGCCAAAAGCATACCCCAATTGTGATGGGTCTTGTCCTCGGCAGGTGTAGATCGATCCACAGAGCTTCGTGATTTTCTACATGGAGGTCGGTCCTAGTTGTGTGTGTGAGGTTGTTTTTTACATACAGACATACTCCTCCCCCATGCCTATTGCGATCATTCCTAACCATATTGAAACCTTGAATGTTTATTTCACCATCGTTTATACTTGAATCCAGCCAGGTTTCTGTGATTGCAATTATTGAAGCTTTGGCCTTATTAGCTAACAAGTTAATTTCTGACAATTTATGGTACATTGATCTGGCGTTAATGTGGATAAGATGGAGCCCTTTGTTGGTGAACACTCTGTATTCATCTTTGATTTTGAATGTGTCCTGGCTGGATTCTGAGTTGTTAATAGTAATTGGTTCATTTACATTAATATTCGGTAATGAATGCAAGGCACATATGTTGCATAGGAATTCCCGTTCTTCACTGTTGGTCTTCTTAGAGATGCACTTCATGTGAGCTACAGTTTTACACTTAACACAGTTTAGGATCCTTTGTTTTCTTGTTATGAGTGATTCACATATTTCACAAATTATTTTAGGACCTTTAATAGCTACTTCCCTACATTTATCGCATTCCACTTCTTTTCTGCTAGTAACGTAAGTACATCGATCGTGTACAGTTTCATAACATCTACTACATTGTGACGTTGTACTCCTTTTGTTGAATCCAATATCGCACACTATACATATTTTCCTGTTACTGTTCATCGTACGTCTGGCGGTGTGGTGATCAGCTGTGCGCCGTGAGCGGCTGATGGTGTGTGAGCGCGTGAGATGGGGACAGGTTGTGGCTCCCCCTTGCCCCCCTCCCACCCCTACCTGTATTTGTTGTTTGATGTCCTTGTTCTTGGCCGTTGTTGCTGCTTTATTGTTGATGTTGTTGCGACTGATCCCTTCTTTTTTAGCTGTTCTGGTTGCATGTTGAGCTACCTGGGTCGCTGATAGTGTTGGGTTGTGTTGTAGTAGGTTTGGTTGATTTTTTGTGCAGCGGCGTCGTGTTGTGGGGGGTGGGGGGTTTCTCTTGTTGTCTTTCTTGTTCGTTGCTGTTACTTCATTGTCGATGTGTTTGCTAGAGCTTCCTGCTTGTTTGGGTGTTCTGGTTACATGTTGTGTTACTTGGGTCACCGATATCTGTGGTAGTGATGATACAGTTGAGGGTAATGTTGAGTAGGTAGAGTGTTGGCACTGTGCTGGCGGTTGCCCTGCGGTCTTGGTTGTGAGTTGGAGCGTGACGGGAGACTTGGGTGCCTGCTGGCCCAGTTTGTTATTACGAATTTTACTGCTAGGGACTGTTGAAATGTCGGTGTCTGCCTTACTTGTTTGGTGGTGAGGTTTCTTCAACGTTGAACTAGGGCCGGGGTTGGTCTCTATATCTCCGCAGCTAATTAGAGTGTAGCACAATAGGTGTTGTAGCGAGGTTGTGCCAGAGTACTTGCCAAGCTGAGGCGTCTTCCCGATATATGAAATAGACCAGGCAGGAATGGTGACAGAAATTTCACTCGTGTGTGATTTCTGTGTGACGAGGTCCCTCAATACTTGTTTAGTGTTGACCTGGTACACTACCGGTCCCCTCTGCACCTGTATATCAGCACAGCCCTCTGGATGTTGAGAAGGATGATACATAGAGAGGGCTACGCCCGCACCCTTCATCCCTCCCGCCATCTTCTCTGAGAGAGATGAAGCAAAGGTACAATCCATTTAATGATAACCAGAGCAAAATAATAATAGCCGTCATATGGTACTGAACAGATTTACAGTGTGTCCGACTGTCCTTCTCTCCGATAGGGGTGGTAGGGGGATATAGGCTGGGGGGTTAGTGGGGGGAGTGGAGAGAAAACTGGGGGGTGGGCAGTACTCGCTCACAGACTCGGTGTGACGTCAGTCACCTGCGCTCTACTGCCCCTTTCACACATACAGGACTCGGGTGCCGCATGCAGCAGAGTAGCTAGTCGTGGCGTTTTTGTCCCCCGACTTTTGGAGCTGGCTCGGTATGCCGCATCCAAAGGACTTCACCAGACTACAGCCGCATACAGCCGACGTTGTCGTCTTGACTCCGGAGAAGTCTTGAGACTCGAACCGACAATGGAAATAACGGTCATTTGTACATGCCGACTACACCCGCATCTATAAGACTTCAGACGATCGACTTCAGAGTCGAACCGCATACACTGGCATAAAGCCGACACATACAGGTTCTGTGGCCAACGGAGGTATATACGTCCTCGCCGAAAAAACATCGTAGCAGCGAACGACTGCCACCTATGGCTTTCATATTTTTACCACATGTACCTTACCCTTTTGGCTACCCACCACAAAAATCCCAAATCCCTCCTCCTACCCACACGCTGACTGTCGTCCCGTCAGAAGGAAAAAAAAAAAAGGAAAATATGTGGCGGCGAAACGACTGCACCAATCGGTTCCATATTTGTGTGACAAGTCCCTTACCCTTCTGCCTTCCCCCCACCACACCCCCAACTGCCTCCCACCACCCACTTCCAGCGTATCCGTACGAAGAAAAGGAAAAAAAGGAAAATCCGTGGTGGCGAAAGTACCTCACCAATCGGCTTCATATCTGTAACACAAGTCAATTACCCTTCTGCCTTCCCCCCACCACACCCCCAACTGCCTCTCACCACCCACTTCCAGCGTATCCGTACGAAGAAAAGGAAAAAAAGGAAAATCCGTGGTGGCGAAAGTACCTCACCAATCGGCTTCATATCTGTTAACACAAGTCAATTACCCTTCTACCTTCCCCCATCAACCCCAAAACCACCCTCCCACCCATACATTCCGAGACCATAAAAGTCTCTGTAGTCTATAGTGTCTTTTCAGCTACTTTCGGACCATCGGGGACCTGTTTTCTGGCGAGGGAGTGTTTTTTTTACCATTATCCTTCCTTTCTCTCCCAACTTGATAGATTTAGCCCCCCCCCCCCCCCCCCCAAAAAAAAAAAAAATCTGGCACTGGCAGAAGCACACCGTCAAAATTGGCTGGCACTCAGCGGGTTAAATGAGAGGGAAGAGAGTAGGAAGAGAAGAACAGGGGGTAGTAGGGAGGTAGTGAGGGAGGGAAGAGGTGGATGAGAAGAAGGGAGGAGGAGGAGAAGGGAGGAAGGGAGGAGAATGAGAAGGAGAGTGGAGGAGGAGAAGGGAGAAGGGCCTTTGTTGTTCTATTGGGTCCTGGCATGGTGTACAGACGGTTGAGGTGCGGGTAGAGGTGTACGTCGTGGGTGATCTCGTCGAATACTGGGTCAAGTGCGCTGCGTGGGGCCTATATATAGGGGCCGTGTCCCCGTTCTGTGGTTGGGAATTTTTTTTTATTTTTTTTGGTCAGCTTGATGCGGCTGTTTGCGGTTCGAGTTGGGTGTTGTCGGTTGGATGTTTCTGTTGTCTGGTCAAGTTGGCTCGACTCTTCTGCCATATTGGGTTCCGGGTGTTGTCATACGTCTGCACTCCTGTCAATGTGGTTGGAGTCTGCTGTATGCGGCTGCATGCGGCTGAAATCCGCTATTGTCTGTTGTACTCGTATGACTCATATTTTTGCATAATTTTTAATAATTTTATGCAAATATATGCAAATTTATGCACACGACTTCAGCAGACTTTTGCGGCTGTACTCGTGTCTGGCGGCTGTACTCTGGTGTATGCGGCAGTAGTCTTTATGCTACACATGAAACACAATTCGATACGCTATACACAAGGACTACAGCCGCATACAGAAGACTTGGTACGACTAGCGCCGACTAGCGCAGACTACTCCCCGCATCCACCAGACAAATTTCAAGTCTGGCCCAAATTTCAAAACTGACAAACATTTTCTTCGCGGGCCGCGACTTGACACGCATTGCCAGGACTTCACCAGACTACAGACAACTACAGCCGCATGGTTAGGACTAGGTGCCGACTAGGTGCCGCATGCAGCAGAGTAGCTACTCGGCTGCATTCGGCGCCCGAGTCCTGTATGTGTGAAGGGGGCATACGACTGGGTGGGATGACTTGTTATGCCCCCTTCACACATACAGGACTCGGGCACCGAATGCAGCCGAGTAGCTACTCTGCTGCATGCGGCACCCAGTCGGCACCTAGTCCTAACCATGCGGCTGTAGTCGTCTGTAGTCTGGTGAAGTCCTGGCAATGCGTGTCAAGTCGCGGCCCGCGAAGAAAATGTTGTCAGTTTTGAAATTTGGGCCAGACTTGAAATTTGTCTGGTGGATGCGGGGAGTAGTCTGCGCTAGTCGGCGCTAGTCGTACCAAGTCTTCTGTATGCGGCTGTAGTCCTTGTGTATAGCGTATCGAATTGTGTTTCATGTGTAGCATAAAGACTACTGCCGCATACACCAGAGTACAGCCGCCAGACACGAGTACAGCCGCAAAAGTCTGCTGAAGTCGTGTGCATAAATTTGCATATATTTGCATAAAATTATTAAAAATTATGCAAAAATATGAGTCATACGAGTACAACAGACAATAGCGGATTTCAGCCGCATGCAGCCGCATACAGCAGACTCCAACCACATTGACAGGAGTGCAGACGTATGACAACACCCGGAACCCAATATGGCAGAAGAGTCGAGCCAACTTGAGAAGACAACAGAAACATCCAACCGACAACACCCAACTCGAACCGCAAACAGCCGCATCAAGCTGACCAAAAAAAATAAAAAAAAATTCCCAACCACAGAACGGCGACACGGCCCCTATATATAGGCCCCACGCAGCGCACTTTACCTAGTATTCGACGAGATCACCCACGACGTACACCTCTACCCGCACCTCAACCGCCTGTACACCATGCCAGGACCCAATAGAACAACAAAGGCCCTTCTCCCTTCTCCTCTTCCACTCTCCTTCTCATTCTCCTCCCTTCCTCCCTTCTCCTCCTCCTCTCTGCTTCTCATTCAACTCCCTCCCTCCCTTCTCCTCCTCCTCTTGCTTCTCATTCTCCTTCCCTCCCTTCTCCTCCTCATTCTCCTCCCTCCCCTCTCCCTACTTTTCCTCCTTCTCCTCCTGTCTTCGTTCTTTTCCTCCTTCTTCCTCCCTTCTTCTCATCCACCTCTTCCCTCCCTCACTACCTCCCTACTACCCCCTGTTCTTCTCTTCCTACTCTCTTCCCTCTTATTTAACCCGCTGAGTGCCAGCCAATTTTGACGGTGTGCTTCTGCCAGTGCCAGATTTTTTTTTTTTTTTTTTTGGGGGGGGGGGGCTAAATCTATCAAGTTGGGAGAGAAAGGAAGGATAATGGTAAAAAAAACACTCCCCTCGCCAGAAAACAGGTCCCCGATGGTCCCGAAAGTAGCTGAAAAGACACTATAGACTACAGAGACTTTTATGGTATCGGAATGTATGGGTGGGAGGGTGGTTTTGGGGTTGATGGGGGGAAGGTAGAAGGGTAATTGACTTGTGTTACAGATATGAAGCCGATTGGTGAGGTACTTTCGCCACCACGGATTTTCCTTTTTTTCCTTTTCTTCGTAGGGATACGCTGGAAGTGGGTGGTGGGAGGCAGTTGGGGGTGTGGTGGGGGGAAGGCAGAAGGGTAATTGACTTGTGTTACAGATATGAAGCCGATTGGTGAGGTACTTTCGCCACCACGGATTTTCCTTTTTTTCCTTTTCTTCGTATGGATACGCTGGAAGTGGGTGGTGGGAGGCAGTTGGGGGTGTGGTGGGGGGAAGGCAGAAGGGTAAGGGACTTGTCACACAAATATGGAACCGATTGGTGCAGTCGTTTCGCCGCCACATATTTTCCTTTTTTGTTTTCCTTCTGACGGACCGACAGTCAGCGTGTGGGTAGGAGGAGGGATTTGGGATTTTTGTGGTGGGTAGCCAAAAGGGTAAGGTACATGTGGTAAAAATATGAAAGCCATAGGTGCAGTCGTTTCGCTGCTACGATGTTTTTTCGGCGAGGACGTATATACCTCCGTTGGCCACAGAACCTGTATGTGTCGGCTTTATGCCAGTGTATGCGGTTCGACTCTGAAGTCGATTGTCTGAAGTCTTATAGATGCGGGTGTAGTCGGCATGTACAAATGACCGTTATTTCCATTGTCGGTTCTAGTCTCAAGACTTCTCCGGAGTCAAGACGACAACGTCGGCTGTATGCGGCTGTAGTCTGGTGAAGTCCTTTGGATGCGGCATACCGAGCCAGCTCCAAAAGTCGGGGGACAAAAACGCCAAGACTAGCTACTCTGCTGCATGCGGCACCCGAGTCCTGTATGTGTGAAGGGGGCATTAGTATTATTGGTCTTGGTACAGCGATCACGGGTACCCCCCCCCCCCCACACTCTCTCTCTCTCTCTCTCTCTCTCTCTCATCTATGCAGTAAAGATAGGGATAACAAATTGCTCTCTACCCACTACAGGAAAATGTTTTCGTTTATTTTGACACACACATACCTATAGGCATACACGTATTATATATACACTATATATATTTGCAGTACCGGTAATGTGTGCTTTATATTTCAAATATATTTAGACGGCTTTGTACTGCTTAGGAAGGGTCATGTTAGCTAAGGGTCATTAAGATGGGTTGTAGCACTATAACTGATAGACGTCCTTCCTAATTTGAATAAGATCGCATAATAGTTAGTAAAACAAAATAATGCAACCGAACTATTTCATTCGGTACCGTATATTAAATCATTTAAGATATGATAGAGGTTTACGGTCTATTCGCCCACAAGTCTTCGCCCAAACTAGGAATTTGTTCGCCCAAAAAATGAAGTTCGTTCGCCCACACCTTGAAGTCTTTTCGCCCACACTTTAAAGTTTGTTAGATTCCCACACTCTAAACTGGCTTCTAAAGGATGCACATTTTGTGTATTATGTTGACAAAATGTTGTCCATTCGTAATAAAATAATGCTATGAATAATTTATGTTATCTCATTTCCGGACTTAACTTAGCTTAAATATCTTCAGATTAATTGCTTAACTTTTCATCATTTTCATAATACTAACTCTGTGTAATGTTGAGGCTAAGCATTTTGTTTTAATCCACATTGTCTAACCCATTCAGTATATATAAGACTTCCATATGAGAGAGAGAGAGAGAGAGAGAGAGTATATATAGCTCATATTCAAATAGCAAATCATAAAAAATATATAACAATACTAGTGAAGCATTGTACAACTAGGAATGTCCTGTGTTTGAGTGTGTGGGGAGACTAATGACGTGCCCGATTAGAAGGATTAGAGTAGGAGGAGAAGGTATAATAATTATATAGGATTAACTCGGCCACATTTCCCCAGCCACTTTCCTGGGCAACTGTTTTCTGGAATATCTAATGTTAATTTTGGAAGCTTCTAAATATATGTTATTAGTAGAATGTAGATCATGGTCATTATATCATTCAAACTCAGTATAGTTGTCAATTATATACATAATAGCGCCTCATAGTGCTGCCACAAACATACAGTAACTGTCGATCGAAAATTTCCGGAAATAGCCTGTACCTGTGCAATTATTCCTGTATGCATTTTATGTCAACTATTATAACCTCAAAAGTCCTACATAATTATTATCATTCATAATTTATTGAAATACTAACAAGAACATTGCTTATTTGAGAAATCGCCCTGCCGCGAGTTCGCCATGTTAATGTCCCCCCTCCCACTTAGGGAACTACTGCCCTGGAACTAATGTCCGTGGCAGGATTAGGAAGTTAGTAGGGGACAGATGGGTTAGTAACTGAGGGGAGGATAACATAAAGTTATTCATTTACAAACGCAGTCAGTCGCGGGTTTTTTGCGAGATATTTGTCTAGCAGAACAGAGATGTCCGGGCCAGGTGGGTCACGCAGCTGAGATAGTTAGACAACCTACTGAAAATTTAAATTGTGTGTATAATCAGTTCATCTCTGCCTTACAGAGCGAACAAGATAAATATATACCAAAAAGAACATTTAGATCACATACAAACCAACCAAAATGGATGACAAATAAATTATTAGATCTTATAGGTAGAAAGAGAGGTGTATTCAGAAAAATACAGAAAGGCGAAGTTTATGTAATAAAATGGATCAGCTTAGGGCAATTGTTAGCAGGGAAAATATAGACATGTAGCGATTACAGAAACCTGGATAAATACCGACTCTTGACATCTATTAGCAGAATTTTATATGCCAGGATACAATTTATATAAATACGACAGAACAGACAGAATGGGAGGTGGAGTTGCAATTTATGTCAAGGATACTTTAAAATATTGCCTTAGATCAGACATTAAAACAAATAGCGATAATGAGTGTGTGGGTAGAGATTAGCGGGGAAGGCGAGACAATTATTTTGGCAACCAATTGTAGGGCACCCGGTCTTTGTCGAAATTTAGGCAAATTATTATGGGAAGAAATCAGGCATCTCATTTTCTTGAAGTAGCGCTAGACAACTTTCTCTTTCAATTTGTAAATTCGCCAACTAGAGGATATAATATTCTGGACCTAGTTCTTAAAGCAACAGAGAAATTGGATAAAAGATTTAGAAGTGGGCGACCAGCTAGGGAACAGTGACCATAAATCAATATATTTATCTATAGAATTAAATTATAAACCAAAGGAAAATAAGGTTCTTGTCCCTGACTTTAAAAAGGCAAATTTTAGGGGATTAAAAAGGTCACTCAGAATTAAAGGTGAGGCAGGAGATTTAGGTCAAGTAAGCCAATTAGTTCCAGCAGAAGAGAGATGTCCGGGCCTGGTGGGTCACGCAGCTGAGATAGTTAGACAACCTACTGAAAATTTAAATAGTGTGTATAATAAGTTCATTTCTGCCTTACAGAGCGAACAAGATAAATATATACCAAAAAGAAAATTTAGATCACATACAAACCAACCAAAATGGATGACAAATAAATTATTAGATCGTATAGGTAGAAAGAGAGGTGCATACAGAAAAATACAGAAAGGCGAAATCCACCTTATAGGATATCACCGTAACTTGTCGAGGCAGGTAAAGAAAGAAATTATAAAGGAAAAAAGAAACTACGAAATCAAGATAGCAAATGAATCCAAAAACAATCCTATCTATCTATCTATCTATATGCTCAGGCCCAATCCCCATTTTGGGGGTAGCCGACTCAAGACAGAGCAAGAACAGGGAAAACACAAAAACAACATAAAACAAAAAATAAACACAGATAAAAAACACAAACTCTCACACATCCAGGTCACCCAGGAGAAGACCCAGAGACCAGGGTTACCAAGGTCGCTCCAGCACTCCCCCGGCCCCTGACCACCCGGAGAGGTTCCGATCTCGGCAGGCAGACATGCAGCGGAGCCAAAGCCACAAGCCCTCCCACCACACTTCCAGGCACACCCTTCATATTAATCGTCTCCCCGGGCCAGGCGCCTGATGGACTATTATCTAGTCCAACTTGCGCCCGACCCCTTACTCCAAATGACCACGTGTTCACTCAACTATTCACAAGCATTCTCCATTCACTCCTGTCCACCACCACTTCCCCTGCCTGATCTATAGTCATTCCTCTATCATCCAAAGCCTTTCTTACACAGTCTCTCCATCTCAATGGGGGTCTTCCTGCCCTTCTATCTCCCCTTGTACCTGACTCACATATTCTCTTTGTAAGCCTTTCATCTCCCATTCGTTCAACATGACCATACCAGCTCAGCACCCTTCTGTCCACTCTGGCTGACAAATGTTCTTGCTGCCCCACTCTCCTACGTATATCTTCATTCCTCAATCTGTCTCTACGAGTAACTCCACACATACTCCTCAAGCAGCTCATCTCCATCACATCCAGCCCTCTTTTCTCCTTTTTCTTCAGAGCCCATGTCTCAGCCCCATACATCACTGTTGGCACAACAATTCCTTGATACAGTGCACTTTTTACTTTCACTCCGAGATTTCTCGTCTTCCACATACTTCCCATTGCTCCGAAAACCTTCCTTCCTTCACACACTCTCTGTTTTACTCTCTGTTTTACCTCCACTTCCATACCTCCACTCCTGCTTATCGTTCCTCCTAGATATTTAAAACACTCTACTTGTTCCAATATTTCCCCATCCAGCCTCACATCTAGATTCACCCTATGCTCTCCCCTATTACACACCATTACTTTACTTTTATTGACAGCATTTTATCAATTGTATAAATCTAAGGTAAAGGATACAGTAGGACCCCTTAAGAATGTGATAGGTGAGATTACAGATGATGAGTTAAAAATGTGCAATACTCTAAATAGTCATTTCCTTTGTTTTTACAAACGAAAATTTAGATCAAGTTCCAGTAGGCAACCAAGTTTTTAACGGTAGTATAGACGAAATATTAAGCACAGTTCAGGTCACTAGTGACGAAGTAATTAAGGAAATAGATGGACTAAAACCTCAGAAATCTCCAGGTCCAGATGAGGTGTATGCTAGGGTATTAAAAGAAAACAAGGACGAATTAAGTTACCCATTAATTCACCTATTTAATAATTCACTAGCTTTAGGCTTAGATCCTGATTCATGGAAGCTCACAAATATAATTCCGATATCAAGTCCATAGCATCAAATTACCGTCCTATTAGTCTCACATCAATTATAGGGAAATTGCTAGAATCAATTATTGCCAGGAAAATTAGAAATCACTTAGAAATGTTCAAGTTAATAAAACCCTCTCAACATGGTTTCACTCCAGGACGATCCTGCCTAACAAATTTACTCAGTTTTTTCTCCGAGGTTTATGAAGCAGTAGATAACAACAAGTCATAAGATATAGTTTACTTATACTTCAGTAAGGCCTTTGATAAAGTTCCACATGAAAGGCTGTTAAGGAAGATAGAAGGACATGGTATTGGGGGGATGCTACTCAAGTGGATTAAGTCATGGCTGATTGGTAGGAAGCAGAGAGTTAGTATCAATGGTGTAAAATCGGACTGGGGATTAGTTAAAAGTGGGGTCCCCCAAGGGTCGATTTTGGGTCCCCTTCTGTTCATTATCTACATAAATGATCTTGACTCAGGCATAAAGAGTAGGATCAGTAAATTTGCTGATGATACTAAAATAGGTAGGATAATAGAGTCAGCTAGCGACAGGGAATGTCTTCAAAATGATCTCGATCATTTGCACGAGTGGTCCATAATTTGGCAGATGAGTTTCAATGTAGACAAATGTAAGATATTAAGGATTGGAAATCGTAATTTAGATGCGAAATACAAACTAGACAATGTAGAATTGGATAACTCCGAGTGTGAGAAGGATCTGGGGGTGCTCGTAGTAATGATCTGAAACCACCAATAACACCAAGACCCTCTGTCTGGCCAAGACACCACCAATAACACAAAGGCCCTATGTCTGGCCAAGACACCACCAGTAACACCAAGGCCCTGTCTGGCCAAGACACCACCAATAACACCAAGGCCCTCTTTCTGGCCAAGACACCACCAATAACACCAAGGCCCTCTGTCTGGCCAAGACACCACCAATAACACCAAGGCCCGCTTTCTGGCCAAGACACCACCAATAACACCAAGGCCCTCTGTCTGGCCAAGACACCACCAATAACACCAAGGCCCTCTGTCTGGCCAAGACACCACCAATAACACTAAGGCCCTCTGTCTGGCCAAGACACCACCAATAACACCAAGGCCCGCTGTCTGGTCAAGACACCACCAATAACACCAAGGCCCTATGTCTGGCCAAGACACCACCAATAACACCAAGGCCCTCTGTCTGGCCAAGACACCACCAATATCACCAAGGCCCTCTGTCTGGCCAAGACACCACCAATAACACCAAGGCCCTCTGTCTGGCCAGGACACCACCAATAACACCAAGGCCCTCTATCTGGCCAAGACACCACCAATAACACCAAGGCCCTCTGTCTGGCCAAGACACCACCAATAACACCAAGGCCCTCTGTCTGACCAAGACACCACCAATAACACCAAGGCCCTCTGTCTGGCCAGGAAACCACCAATAACACCAAGGCCCTCTGCTCAGCCTAAGGTACCACCAGCAACACCAAGACCTTTTGCGTGGCCAGGTTACACCATTTATGCCAAGAACCTCAGATTGGCCAGTGACAACACCCTGGCTCACTTTAGCTTATTATGCACATTATAGCTTATTGATTGCTACCATGTATGTACCACTATGTTATAAATAGTTTATAATGGTATTGTTTATTATTTGTAAGGAATTAATTAAAATATGTTTTTTTTCTATGTGAGTGAGGGAGACAAAAGGCAGAACTGCCTGTATCGAGTGCCTCCTCAGAGTTGAAAGAGTGACAGGGCCAAAATCAAGGGACGTTCGAGCCAAAATGCCTGGACACTTGGAGTTTGCAGCAATTTAAGTCATAGGAAGAGAGAAAGTCTGAGTCTGGGAGGGAGTTCCAGAACTCAGCAGTTGAATAGAAGAAAGACTGGCAATAACGTTTTACTCTTGGGTTGGAGAGTTGCACAGAGTAGGGGTGGGATTGGGTTGCAAGACAGGTACTACGTACCCTATGTAGAGGAGGTGATATATACTGAGAAAGCTCAGAAGACTGATTATTGTTATTGCGATAGAATAGCGAGAGATATGCAACATTGCGGCGAAGAGAGAGAGATTGCAGAGAGTTGGTGAGTGGACGGGAGTTAATGATACGAAAGGCTTTCCTTTCTACTTTGTCTAGGAGTGTGGTGTGAGAGGATCTTCCCCACACATGTGAACAGTACTCAATACAAGGATGCACTGTGCCCCTGTCCAGAGCAAGAAGCTGTGCAGGGGTAAAGAACCCCTTGAGGTGGTTGAGCACACCCAGCTTCTGGGAAGCGAGACTGGTAATATGGTCGTTCCAAGTGAGAGCAGAAAAAAAGAGACACCAAGAATATTGAGAGAAGATGAAAGATTGATTTTTGTATTGTAAGGTATAATTCTCTGGAAGTTCCGAATGGGTAGTAAGATGAAAAAACTGGGTTGTGGAAGCATTAAAGGCAACAAGGTTTTCTCTGCCCCAATTGGAAATAGTAGTTAGGTCAGAAGATAAGTGTTGCATGGCTTCATTACGTTTGTTTTTTCAGGGATTGCTGGCTGGGGCGTTCAGGAAAACGAATTGACTAGTGTATAAGGTAGAGTCGTCTGCATATGAATGGAGGGTTACCCTATGTGTATTTTCTAGAACCTGTAAATAATATTGAAACCTATGAGTGTTCACCAGATTGGCTTAATTATAATAACGATCTTGAGGAACTAACCACCCACCATGGAGTGAGCACCTCTCCAGTGGATTTCAATAATATTTTAGCTTCCTGTAACTACCTGCCTGCCCATTATAACCATAGTCAACATTATCTGGAATACCTACAACTGATTATCATCAATACAACAATAGCCAACATATCTGGAATACCTACAACTGATTATCATCAATACAACAATAGCCAACATATCTGGAATACCTACAACTGATTATCATCAATATTAAAAGGCCTTTTTACTGATTGCTGGTACTATATGACAAACTGTACTGACATTCATAAACTACTTTTCAGCTACTTCTCGTATTTTCTGTCTGTACAATCATCCCCTCTTAGGATTCCTGTCAAGTATTGCAAATTTGATTTTTGCCATCTGCATGACTTGTTTTGAAATTACCATAGTCATAAGACAAATGCTCTAAATCTTCAGCATATAATAATGGAGCAATTATATATAAAATGATACTATATTTGCAGGGAAATGAAGACATAACCACAAACAAGAAGACCATGGACTTATTGAACCTTGTAGCCCGTCAAGTGCTGGATGGAAGCGGTGTAGCGATATGGGATGCTGCCATGCCACTCTCAGATGCATATGTGGCCAACTGCAAGATAAACAAGCCGATTGATATAAATCGGTGGTGGTGTTGCAATGATGAGACCCATGTTGGCTTTGTGGTCCTTGATAAATATGTGGAGATGATATTTAATCAAATGTGTACCCATATTCTTCAGCCGGAGTGGACATGTAACTACACCAATACTGCATTTACATCATGATTCACTTGTGTACATGAATCCATTCTGTACCAGCGACGTCTTTATAATCATATTCTTGCTACTATTACACAATGTTATTCAGTGTAAAGAGAGGCTCCAGGAATTAACAGACTTCGAACTATCTCACTTAACCCTCTTTACTACCACAGATCCTTCTCAAACTATACAAAATCTAAATATCTAAATATAGCCAGTAAACATTTCAGAAGACGTCGCCGGTACAGAAGGGGTTAATAAAGAACATCTGACAAATATGAAGCCTGTTTTCTACTTCCTTGCACCGGTATTCTCTCCAAGTGTGGTCTAAAGAGGCACATTTTGAACAGATTTTATGGTTGGTAGGAAAGGTACAATCTCCTGTTCTTTCACTGCTTGGCTAAGGATTAGAAGTAGGAGTAATGTGTGTGGCTTCATGGTGATCAGGCATAGATAAATGGATTTTTTTTTTCTCCACCAACCAACTTCACTTCTAAACTCAATTAATGAAATCAACAAATACATGTGGCACTCCAAGGACTCGAAACTAGGATACTCGCATCGAAATTCCGCGCACTTATGCATTACGCTATCAAGACAGAGGTCATCTTCTGCTTTTGCAGTCATTAGTGTGTCTGCGAATTATATTCTTATTTTTAATTTTCTTGCTTTAGGTTTGTTGAAGATTATGAAAACTTGCTTGACTGTGGCCCCGTTTTTTTTCTTCTTCAGAATTGTTATTTGGGTCTCCTGAGTTATTGTACAGTAGATTTGTTCATCTACAGTCTACACTGTGGCATACCACCTCTTGTCTGTAGCTTATTTATATTGGTAATATTTTATTGTTTCTAGGTGAGAAAAGGAGACAAAAGGCAAAGCTGCCTTTGATAAATGTTTCCTCCCAAGTTGAAAGAGAGACAGAGTCAAATTCAAGGTACGTTAGAGTCAAAATGTCTGGACACACGGAGCATGAAGCAGCTTAAGCATGTGATGAGGAAAAGGCAGATTGAAGGAGAGAGTTCCCAAGCTTACTTGTTGAGTAAAAGAAAGACTTGGAAATTCGGTTCGCTCTTGAGTTAGAGAGTTGAACAGAATAGGGGTGGGAGTGTGTTGAAAGGCGGGTACCCCCCCACTCTCCGTAATGGAAGAAGTATATACTGAGAAAACTATGAAGAACGCTGATTACTGTACTATAGGTAGCGCCAACGAACTTGACAATTTTCTTGACCCCTTAACTTCTCATAACTCAAAAGGGTCTACAACAAACTGGCTGTAAATATCCATGCCTATTTTCTGGTGGGCTCTTCCCTATTGATAGAAATGTCGGCTCGATTGCATTCATTCATTTTGAGTTATGAGAAGTTAAGGGGTCAAGAAAATTGTCAAATTCGTTGGCGCTACCTATAGCAGTAAAAGAGTGGGAGAGATGTAACATCGCGGTGTGTAGAGAGAGATTGTAGGGAAGTAGTTAAAGAAAGTGAGTTGATGAGACAAAATACTTTTGACTCTACCCTTTCGAAAAGTGCGTTATGGGTGCAACCTCCCCACACACGCAAATATTATTTGACACATGGGCGCACTGTGCCCCTATACAGAGTAAAGCCCCGTCCACACGATCGATCACTGCCCGGCAGGCACGAGGGAAATGTCCGTCACGGGGCAAATTCAGCGGGCAAAGCAGGGGTATGGCCTCGGCGGTAGTTGAGCGAAATCACCAGACACTACCCGGTAGTTTGCCGGTGGATATGGATTATGAAGGGGACCTGTGGAAGGAGGGGAATAATGTGTAGTTTGATCTTTAATTATCAAATATATTTTCTCCTATTATTTTACGGATGTTTATCAGGTAAATCTGGTGGAAGAAATCCAGGATGTAATATGTGTAAGCACTTTATTAACGGTCACTGATGTAGTGGAGCAGATAAATGCAAAAATACCCCAAAATAGTTCACTTAATCATGCAAGCATAAAATTTGGCACAGATATTCTCAAAGGACCACTCTTTCATAAAAGGGCGTTAGCCACGCAAAAAATCCAAGATGGCTGCCTCTTTTTCCAAGATGGCTGTCATTCATTGGCCAATTGCATCATCTTCGAGAATATGGGTGTTACTGATGCATTTATCATGGTTTATAATCCCATTCAATCACCAATTTGTTCTTTATTAAAGTTATTTTTGTCACGCTTTCAATTCCAAGTACTAAAACAAAGAGATGGCGTCCAATATGGCGGCCAAACGTAGTATTAATCTTATCGCAGCATCTGTCACTGTCCACAATGAATGCCTTTTTTTATCTACAGAGAGTTTTTGGGGTCATAGATTCTAATTGATCTAAAACTTTTCTCAAAGGATGTAAACATTATTTACAAGGTGTTGGTATACTAATAGAGTGAATGTCAGTGCACAACCAGGGCACACTGGTGACTTCACTGCTGTGTAACTCAGCATGGGGTTCAGTGTCAGCTGATCTAGCTTTACTAATGCTGCACCTAGCTTTACTAACTCTATTGTAGTAGACTAGTATTAGGCCACCTAAATACTAGCCACCCAAAAGGTCTAAGACATTTGCAGAATATGCAGCCCTTGACTTTCTGCCAAGGATTAGTGCCTATGCCAATACATACAAGACAACACATGTTGTCTTTGATGTGTACAGTCCATCAAGTCTGAAAGCAGACACAAGGTCCAAAAGAGGACAAGGGGGGAGACGCAAGGTGACAGAAAAGAAGAGCATTCCCTCAAACTGGCACAACTTTCCGAGGCACAATGACAATAAGTCGGAGCTGTTTCACTTCTTGGCAGACAAGATTGTCCAGATGTCTGCACCAAACTTGGTTATTGTGACCAAGGGACCCCAAGCACTTAGCACACACAAAGTGAGTCTGACTGAACTGCACGAATGTTCTCATGAGGAGGCAGACAGCCGCATCTTTGTCCATGCCAGATATGCTGCAGGACAAGGGAGCAAATCTATCATAGTCAAAGCCAATGACACAGATGTCCTTGTCATTGGCCTGAGTATGTTCCCAACTCTGCAAAGCATGGGTCTGCAGCAGCTGTGGCTCATATTTGGCCAAGGTCAGAGCCTTCGATGGATTGGCATTCACAACCTGCACAACTATGTTGGTCAAGAGAAGGCCAAAGGCATGTTGTTCTTCCATGCTTTTACAGGTTGTGATGTGGTCTCAGCTTTTAGAAATAAAGGAAAGAAGACAGCTTGGCAGACATGGGACAATTTTCCAGAGGCAACTCCAGTATTTTCCAAACTGAGCCAGCACCCACCAACTATTGAGGATGATGACATGAAGATTCTAGAGAAGTTTGTGGTCCTCATGTATGACAGGTCCAGCACTGCAGATGGTGTGGATGAGGCTAGACTGGACTTGTTTGCCAGAAAGAAGATACCCTATGAAGCCATCCCTCCAACCAGAGGAGCTCTGATTCAACACACTAAACGTGCAGCATATCAGGCAGGCTGTGTGTGGGGTCAGGCAATTCTGCGCCAGCCAGAAGCAGAGAGTCCAGCTGACTGGGGATGGGAGAAGATTGGCGAAGAATGGAAAGTCTTCTGGACAGCCAACTCTCCGATTGCAAAGAGTTGTGAACAGCTCACTAAGTGTGGCTACAAGTCTGGCTGCCGTGGCAGGTGCAAATGCTACAGGCTTGGTCTCACATGCACAGCCTTGTGCAGTTGCAAATGTGAAGTGTAGTTTCTCTGTTATCCTGGGTGCAGTGGTGAGTTCAAGTATAATTTCGACTGTCTTTTGCTAAAACTTTCATTAGATTTATGTATTTTTTGGTTCTGTAATAAAAACAAATTCAGTTTGTCATAAAAATGTATACTGGAATCTTTATTAGTCGCAAAGATACGAATGATATTAGTTTTGCGGGTGCAATTTTTGGTTTGATTTAGCATTAACAAATTTATTTTACAAAAATAGGAGACCTCTTTCAGACTCTATAACATATAAAGTAGGGTTTTGAATTGAAATAAGTTGTTTTACTTGAAGTTTTACTTACAAAGTAATTATTAGTAATTCTTAGTGTAGACGGCAGCCATCTTGAAAAAATGGTAGCCATCTTGGATTTTTGCGTGGCTAACGCCCTTATTTGAAAGAGTGGACTCTAATGAACATTTGTGCCAAATGTCATGCTTGCATGATTAAGTGAACTATTTTTGCACTTATCTGCTCCACTAAAGGTATGAATTAAGTTTTAGCTTTATAATATTGTATGGGTAGCATCCCTATTTATATAGACGCTATCAGAGGTGAATGGGAATGGTAGTGCACTTGTGGACGTATGTGTGGGGAGGAGGCTGTGGATAGCCAACACCTTTTTCTGACACAGAATGATCCACAGGTACACGTGGAAACGGATGTTGACGATGAAGGATAAGACAGTGGTGGAACGAAAGTCATTGATTGATTATGTATGTGTGGATGAACGAATGAAGAAATCTGTGATGGATGCTAGGGTGTATAGGGTTATTGGAGGGGGTCTGTCTGATCATTATGTAGTGGTAGCTAAGGTGGTGATACAAAAGAAGTGGGTGAGGAGAGCTGGAGGGAAGCGAGAGGAGGGTGGAAAGACTACTAGGTGGGTTCGACCTGGAAGTTGTGGAGATGAGCAAGGTGTTTAACACATTCCGAGCGGCCTAGGCGGTAACTTCTACTACCTGCCAAGTGGGGGGCTTTACCCTAAAACGACCTTGTTTCCGTGCTCTTTTTCATGCATAAACAAGAGCCAGAGCGTAATACAACTATGTATCCTGAAAGGGCGTAAATTGAGCTTTCCAATGACACCAGAACCATCCTTCTACGACCACACGTTCTCTTGCAACGATCGTGCAACACGAGTGCAAAAACCCTAAAATAAGGTAATTTCCTTACATAAATCCCTGTGTAGTGAGGTAGAGAGTATGGAGGAGTGTGGAGGGGGCCTCAGTCGTCATGCGGAAGCCGTGCCGACCGGTCAGAGGGAACCTATGCTCCTCCCATTGCTCGGCTCTCTCTCAGAGCACATTACGTGCTCAAAATTGCATGCGACTATAGCTGGGCCCCGCTCTTTAGGTTGGGGTTCTCTTCTCCGACTATAGCCGGGCGCCGCCAAAGAGGGGTTAAGGATGAGATCTGTGCAGCATGTGAGGAGATGTGTGGAGTGAGGAGAAGAGAGAGGGGTGTGAAGGTACAGCATGGTGGACAGAAGAGGTAAGAATAGCTGTGGAAGAAAAGAAGAAAGCATATAGAGACTGGTTGGGTAGTAGAGGGAATGAAGATTTCGAGAGACAGAAACGAGCGAGGTACGTGGAGAGTAAGAGGGTGGTGAAGAGAGTAGTGAAGGAAAGTAAGAGAAGAGTAGATGAGGAATTTGGAAGGAATCTGAGTGTAAAATGGAGGGAGAGTAAGAAACTGTTATGGAAAGAAGTCAAGAAAGTTAGGGAAGGTAGCAAGGCAAACAGTAAGGGTGTGAAAGATAAGAATGGGAGAATGCTAGCCGAGAAGCAAGAGAGAGTCGAAAGATGGAGGGAGTACTTCAATGAGTTGCTAAATGTAAGGAATGAAGAGCCAGCAAACATAGCTGGATATGGTATGGGAGGGAGAAGAAGAGAAGTAGTAGAGGAGGAGGTGGGGATCAGGAGGTCAGAAGTGTGGGAAGCCATGAAAAGAGTGAAGTTGGGGAAAGCACCAGGAACAGATGGAGTGTGTGGGGAATTGTTGAGGTATGGTGGTGAGATAGTGATCGAATGGGTATGGAAAATGTGCAAACTAGCATGGGAGAAGGGGAGTGCACCCGATGACTGGAAGACTGGCATAATAGTCCCCCTATATAAGGGCAAAGGGGAAAGAGGAGTGTGTGGTAACCACCGAGGAATATGTCTTCTAAGCGTAGTAGGGAAGGTATACAGTAGGGTAGTGATTGAGAGAGTGAGAGTGAGAACAGAGAAATGGATAGGCGACGAGCAGGGATAATTTTAGGAAGGGAAGAGGATGTGTAGATCAGATTTTTACCCTGAATTGTGTTGTGGAGAAAAATCTGGAGAAGAAACAAAAGGTGTATGTTGCCTTTATGGACTTGGAGAAGGCCTATGACAGAGTGGATAGAGAAGGTTTGTGGAAAGTACTTAGAATATACGGAGTAGATGGCAACAAGTTGCTGAAAGCAGTGAAGAGCACATATGAGGGTGCAAAGGCGGCAGTACGTGTGGAGAGTGAGCAGAGCGAGTTCTTTGACCTGAATGTTGGTTTGAAACAGGGGTGTGTGATGTCCCTGTGGTTGTTTACTGTATATATGGATGGAGTCATGAAAGAAATACTATCAAGAGCAGTGGATGTTGGTGTATCGCTGAAAAGGGAGGGAATTGAGTGGAAGCTACCTATACTGCTGTTTGCGGATGATACAGTTCTGATAAGTGATAATGAATGGGAGTTGCAGGGTCTGGTAAATGAGTTTGGAACAGTGTGCGAAAAACGGAATTTGAAGGTAAATGCAGGGAAGAGCAAGGTTATGGTCTTCGATAGGGGTGAAGTCACAGAGTGTGAGGTGAAGCTGAACGGTCAGGCTATGGAGATCGTCAACTCTTTTAAGTATCTGGGCAGTGTGTTGAGTAAAGATGGGACTATGGATGAAGAAGTGCGGGAGAGGGTACAACAGGGGAAGAGGGTTGTAGGAACGCTGAAAGCAGTAACAAGAAATAGGGTGGTCAGTATGGAAGTGAAGAAGTCCTTGCATGACAGTGTGGTAATCCCGACACTGACTTACGGAAGCGAAGCATGGACGTTGGTTGAGAGACTCCGACCAAGAGTGAGAGCAGTGGAAATTAATTACTTAAAAAGTGCGTGCGGAGTTACATGGAGGGATAGACAGACTAATGAGGAAGTAAGAGATAGGTGTGGTGTGGAAGTAGATGTGCTGGAAAGTGTGAAAAGGAACAACTTGAGATGGTTCGGCCATATGGAACGTATGGAAAGCGAGAGAATGACTAAGAGGGTGTACGAAAGCGAGGTGGAGGGACAGAGTGAGGAAGTACATGAACGAAGGCGATGCTGGTTGGGGGGAGGGGCGTTGACTGACTGGGGACAGAGGTGCATGGGGGCGGTTCGTTCGTGGCCACCTCTTCGGGGATCACGGCGTCAGGCAATAGATAGATAGAGATAGATATTATTTGTATAGATATTTTATTAATATTCTTATGAGTATTATTATAAATACTATTATTAATCTTATTATTGTGAGAAAGCCACCCCGCCATGATCTTCTATTAATATTATTATTATTATATGAGATGCCGAAGTCTCCAACCAGGGTGCAGAAACACCATCAAGATGAATCCACACAAAACACCCGGAGGCACTGGAGAGAGACTACGGGAACTTAGGAAAAAATAAAAACATATACTGTATACTGTACATATACATATATTAAACACAGATAACATATTATGCAGTGAAGGATATCAAGTATAAATATAATACAATAAAATATAATAAAATAAGTTTAAAAATCAGAATTAATGCTGCAAATAAGCATTAACTCTAGACTTTAAAATGGAGATATGAGCTGAATTGACTAGCCCATTTGGCAACTTATTCCACAAGTCAACCATTGACGGCACAAAACACCGTGAAAACTGTGTAGTAGCAAAATGAACACGGCTCATGGCAAGATCATTAAGATTGGTTGTGAATCTAGTTGCACGAGCCCGGACATAGGGCCCAGGCAGAACCCCATGTAAGGGATGCTGAGGGTTGTTAAAAACTTGAAATAAAAGACTAAGGGCACCAACTTTACGTCGATGACACAGATCAAGAGACAAATGAGGTAGAATAAAACTGATGGAATTTAGTGACCTGTCAAGCAACTTGAGATGGCAGTCAGCTGCTGACAACCAGACAGGTGAGCAGTACTCGAAATGTGGCAAAATAAAAGCATAAAAAGACTTGATAACTGTGGCGTCACAAGCAAATGTTTTATAAACCTTGCGAAGCAGACCAATTTTTTGGGAAATGGAAGAGGAGAAAGAACGAATATGCTTTTCAAAAGTAAGTTTGGGATTAAGAGTAACTCCTAACAAATGCAGAGTATCCACATTCTCAATTTGCTCGCCAGAAACTTGTAGATAAGGATGGGGAGGATCCAAGGTACGAGATCTGCTGATGATAATGGAGTGTGTTTTACTAGCATTAAGTTTCATGCCCCAAAGTTCACACCATGATGTAATTTTGGCTAAATCCCTATTCAGAGCAGTAGCAATAACGTGTCGATCTATTGGTGATGGAATTGACGCATATAAAGTTGTATCATCAGCATAGGATATTAGTTTATTTTCAAGCTCGGAACACAGGTCAGCAGTAAAAATAATAAAAAGCAAAGGCCCAAGGACACTGCCTTGTGGAACACCAGAAACAACAGTAACAGAAGGGGAATGACACCCATCAATGACCACAGACTGAGATCTTTTCGTCAAAAAATCTTCAAAGATCCTTAAAAAATTGCCACCAATACCAATGAGGTGTAACTTATACAGAAGTGCTTTATGGTTGACTAAATCAAAAGCAGAACTAAAGTCAATAGCCACGACACGAGACTCATGTCCCTGGTCCAATGAAGATTGCAAGTCATGGGTGAGTGTCAGAAGCGCATCACATGTACCCAGTCCCTTACGAAAACCAAAGTTTACCAAAGAAAACCAAAGTTTGATACCAAACTGTGAGTTTGGTATCAAATCATGACTATTACAATAAGAGGAAAGGCGTCTGGACAAAAGCCTCTCATAGAGCTTGGATAGGATAGGTGTAATGGAGATAGGGCGATAGTCATTAGGAGATGATGAGGCAGTATTTCCCTTTGGAATAGGAGTGATAATAGCCTTACGCCAGCAAAGAGGAAAACTACCCGATTTCAAAAGCAACCTAAACACCACGGCCAATTTAGGTGCCAAGACCACTGCAACCTTTTTAAAAAAGAGAGAGAAAAAACCATCCGGGTCTAAAATTCTGCACTAACTATTGATTTAATGTTCGTTTAACGTACGTATGCTGACCATATCAGCAAATCGCGTGATGATTGAAGCACTATCAGAAATTATATGGTAGGATAAATTCATATTATTTTCACCAACCAACTTTACTTCTAAACTCAGTTAAATCAACAAATACATGTGACACTCCAAGGACTCACACCAAGGATACTCACACCCATAGGTTAAGCTTATCAGTGTATTAGGTAAATATAAGACAGCATCAGAGAGAGAGAGTGTGCGTGTAATTGCATCTCTAACTTATGGTATTTTGCGAGTTCACTCTTTTATTGGTACCGGTATATGAGCTTTTCAAATGTGTTGTGTTTTTGATCATGTTGACGTTCATTTCATATTAAAGTATAACCCATTCCTACGTAATTTAGATTTTTTGATAATTATATTATAAGATATAGGATGCTGATGAAATGCATTATTTATCTTCAAACATTTTTTTTTTTTTTTTTTTTTTTTTCCAACATAGCAATTATTATGCTACACAACACTTTACATCTTTCCACTGCCCTGCCAGGCATCTTGTCTGACCACAGACATACTTTGACTGGCCAGTCACGGCCGTGTGGACAACAACACAAGCGTGTTCGACACACCTTGCCCGGTGAGGGGGCACAGCCTGCCAGACACTGCTCTATCGTCTGGACGGGGCTTTAGAAGCCGTGCATGGGTGAAGAACCCACAGAGACGGTTGAGCACACCTTAATTCTAGGAATGTGGGTGCGAATCCTGCTTCATTGAGCTAGGAGCTGACATTGTTCGATATTGTATATAATTAAGTCAGAGTCATTTTGGATATTGGAGATTTGCTGTGATTTTTGTGCTTTATTCCAAGTTTTTAACGTTTGTAGCCAATCCTCCTGGGTTGTTATACATACCTACCTAAATATTGGGCTTATCTAAAACAGTAAGGGTTCCCCTTCCGAGTGAGTTATTAACCAAGCAGACTCCCCAAATGGGCTACAATGTATTACTAACAGAGTTGTTACCACCCTTTTCAGTTCCCCTATCCACTTCTTCTTATAGGCCCCTCTGTGCTTGCCGCAGGGCTCAGTTTGGGTATTATTGGAAGGGACTTTATGGCTCCTAACTAGAGAAACTGAGTCTTGATTAGCTTAATTTTAGTTACAATATGGGATATGAGGGTCACTGATGAGGTTTAATTTGTGAGCGATTGTCAATTTTTTTTTTTTTTTTTTTTTTTTTTGCTTATAATAATAATGAAGTAGGCCTGCTGCTTTCGCATTTTGGAAAGAAAATGGCATACCCAATTCTGCGAATTTTAATGTATCTCTTCACAATTGATTATTGATTAAAGGTATTATAAAGATATTTTTTCAGAATTAGGTTATGTTATTATAACTGAGCATTGGACAGAAAAACTGCATACCCCCAAAAGATTGTGCATAAATCTATCAGTGAACTTTGGAAAATTATTAGCATAATAATATAAATGATATTATGCCTTGATATTATATATTTTTATCTGGAATTGGGCCGGTACGTGTTTTGAAAATTGAATACACAATAAAAACAACTTTAATATTGGCCTTGATTTTGATATATATGCCAAGTGAGTTCATTGCTCATTAAGTGGCATTCTGAGAGTGAGGGTCCGAGTCTAGGAGGTGAGACAGCGAAGCACTGGAGTGAGACAGTTTCAGAGATGGGGCTGCTTTGAGCCGTGAGTGAGCAACTAAGCCCCATGCATCCTGCGAAGGCAAGATGGCAGGGGCTGGTTGCAGTTAAAACGTGTTTCACATGTCTCACCCCCTTGACTGGAACGAGACCTCACGGGCTTCTCCGTTCAATGTAGAACGGTTGAATGTACAGGCTCTCTGCCTATGCCCGAGAGGGAGTATTTGGAAAAAAAAAAAAAAAATATATATATATATATATATATATATATATACACACACACACATATACCGATATATATATATATATATATATATATATATATATATATATGTATATATATATAATTATATATACTGTATAATATATTACAACTAACACAAGTTTGTTGAAATTCAAATTATAAAAATCTGTAATAATTGAACTTTGATCCTGACTTTTTATGTCGACCTTTCAGTAGGATTTTTTCTGTGATCATTCTATTAACAAATCAAGGACAAATATAATTTAGTAAATAATTATTAGTTACATTTGCATATAGAACTATAGAAAGCCGTAATTGACCTTTGACTTTTATATTGACCTTTGTGGTTTTAGTGTGAAATATTACTATTATAATTTACAGGTATAGGCCAACCATGACAGTGAATTCGGTAAAATTTGAATTAATAGTAAACATTTAATGCATCTTAAGATTTGGCATTGGCCTGTGGCCTTGACCTTTGAGTAATATATAGTTTAGTGTTATTTTTTTACCTCTGCATGCACTTTCTGAATATATCCGTTACACTTGGTGAGAATCCATAGGTCAGTTTAGGAGAAATTGAGATTAATCTATTTTTGACCTTTTTCCTTGACCTTTGATCTTGAACTTTGGTTTATAAATGTGGTATTGATTAATATAATATCTATATTAACAACATCTAGAAGAGCGATAATGGTGAGAACCATATTTTTCTAACACCAGTTGTAATAACTGAAGTTTGACCTTAACCTTTAAGAAAGGAGAACACAAATATATTGCATGACAATTACATTGGCAATTCAAGTTGTATTTACATTTCAATGATTTGTTTTAATTAGGTTAGGAAAAAATATGATTATGATTGAAACTGACCTTTAACCTTCATCTTGACCTTTGTTAAATGTGTCTGATAATTTGCATATATAATTTGTTTTTACCAAGGTCAACCACCAGTAAATTTGATGAAATTTGAATAAACCATAGACAAGTTATAGTGACCTAAACATTTGACCTTAATCTATGACCTAGACCTCTTAGTATTGTTTATTTGTTGTATTTGTTGACCTTTGTATTGGTATTTTTGATAATTATGCAACGTTTTGTGAAAATCTATCCATTAATTCCGAAATAATCCTAATCAACATTACTTTGACCTTGAAATTTGAAATTAATGTTTGGAATTTGTTCATTAAATTTCTGTCGAAACAACGTCTAGGAGGGCGATATTGGTGAAATTCTAAATATTTTAAACACCAGTTTTAATAACTGAACTTTGACCTTGACCTCTGACCTTGACCTTTAAGAGCTAAAATATTTTTATTGCATGATCATATTATTTGGTAAATCAAGCATGTATGTACTGTATATATGATATACGTACATACATAACATTTTAAGACTGAGTGCTCCACACATACGTGCAGTTTCAGTCTCTTGTCCTAATGGCAGCGAATGAAAAATGATTGATTAGTTTAGGAGAAATTATCATATTAATTGGAAATGACCTTTAACCTTTATCTTGACCTTTGTAGAATATGTCTGGTAATATGCAGTTGTCATTTTTAAATTTTATACCAAGGTCTACCATTTTAGCGAATTTGGTGAAAATTGAATAAACCATAAAGACATATTGACCTTAACATTTGACCTTGATCTTGTATTCATATTTTTTATTTTTTGCTGGCTAACCTTCGAATATTCATTGTAGATATTTCTGCAACGTTTGGTGAAAATCTATTCATTAGTTTAGAAGTAATACTAATAATTCTGATTTGACCTTTTTCCTTGACCATTAACCTTAACATTTGAAGTGTATATATTGTATGTGTTCAATAATGTTTCTATATAAACATCATCCGAGGGAGCAATATTGGTGAAATTCAAATATTTTTGAACACCAGTTTAAATATCTGAACTTTGACCATGACCTGTGACCTTCATCTTTATGAAAGGAATTATATCCTTATTGCATGATCATTTCATTGAAAAATCAAGTATATACCTGTATGTATGTTTTATGAAAATGTTATTATTAGTTTAGGAGATATGAATATAATTGGAGTGGACCTTTGACCTTTATCTTGACCTTTGTAGAAAGTTTCTGGTAATCTGCAATTATAATTTGTATACCAGGGTCAACCACTTTAGTAAATTTTGTGAAAATTGAATAAACCTTAACAAATTTACTCTATTGATCTTGACATTTGAACTTTATCTATGACCTTGACCTTGTTGTAATGCTTTAGTTTTGTATTGGTGACCTTTATATAGGTGCTTTAGATATTTATGCAACGTTTGGCGAAAATCTACCCATTAGTTCAGAAGTAATACTAATAAATCTGATTTTGACCTTTGACCTTAACATTAGGAATATTCAGTTGAAAGCTGGTCAGTGTGTTTCTTGTATATATAGCATCTAGTATTGTGAATATGGTGAACATTGAATGGATAATTCAAAAGTTGAAGAAGTGACCTACTGTATATCTTTGACCTTTATGATTGATCTTAACCTTTGAGTGAAGTCCTTTTCCTTTTCTGACTGACACCCGCACGGAACGTCTAAATTCATGTATACTAATTTCGCAAGCATCTATAAATAACCCTAGGAGATATTGAACGGACAGACAGATAGACAGACACCTGGCTGGTGGAGCACGGTATACGGAGAGTCGATACCATTCTGCTTCGCAGAATTGATCATTATTATTATTACTTTTATTATTATTATTATTATTATTATTATATTAATAATGATAATAATAATATATATTAACTTGCACAATTATGTTGGTTTGTTAGAAGTGTTGATTTTCACAACCGGTCACAAATCGAAAATATTAAGTGAAATGTAGTCGGGATAGGAAAGAATTAGCTCGTAGATGGGAAGTTTGGCGAGAGAAAAAGGTGTCCAGGCTCAAGTGAACTGCCTGATTGATAATAAGATGGTCAACGATTAAAGTCAATTCGCTATATGGTGGCGAAAAATCAAGACCTCTAACCTCTGTAACTCAAAAACGACTAAATTAATCAAGTTCATAGCTCTACCATTTGGGAAGAGTCCGTCAATGAATAGATGTGGAGATTTACAGCCAATTTGCTCTAGCCCTTTTTTGAGTTAGAGGATAGAGGTAATTATTTCTCGCCTACTTACAGCGAATAAACTATAGTCTCGGCAAGTTCTGCAAGGGGTAGACTATCAGGGATGATAATGGTCTTGTATTACCATCAGTTATATAATGTGTTCATATGGTTACCATCCAGGTGCTAGTTGGGCCCTACATTGTCTGCCTTTGCCACGTACAAGGAGCCAAGTTCTCAATGCGGTATATTTGCTGGGGTTGAAAGGTCAGGACAGTGAGCAAAGGCAGAGCTGGAGAGGGCAATAGGAATGAATATTATGTGCAATGGCAAATGGTCTTGATAATGTATGATAGGAGTAGTGGTCGTGATTGCCAATATCTGAAATTATGAATAAAACTACTTTTTTTTCTATGTGGTTAAGGGAGACAAAAGGCAAAACTGCATGTGAGGCGTGCCTTCCCCAAAAAAGAGTGACAGGGCCAAAACCAAGGAATGTTCGAGCCTACAATGTCTGAACACACTGAGTTTAAAGCAATTCAAGTCATAGGATGAGGGAAAGATGGATTCAGGGAGAGAGTACCAGAGCTCAGCTGTTGAATAGAAGAAAGACTGGGAATATCGTTTCACTCTTGGGTTGGAGAGTAGCACAGTGTTACGTTCCGTTATGTCTAGGGGTTAATATTATATGACTCTAATCGTAACATGACACTATGTTCTTTATCAGTATAACATAATCAGTTATATCAGTATAACATAATAACTCCGGCGTGCCAGGCGACCAAGGCCATATGGCACTATATTAAAATTAAACAATGTTAGAGGAAGATAAAACACAACTAAAAGCCTCGAGTATATTACAATATATACAATAATAATTAATCTCAGTGAATCCAATTAATTTACAGAAGATACAAGTACAAAATGGTAACTTGCTCAATTCATAGAATGATTAATAGATAGGCCTAAACCTGGCTACACAAACTATGATAATAATACTAGAGTTCATAATATAAAACAACTTAGCTGTAAGGTGACCATTGGTAACAGAAAACCTCAGAACCAACAAAATACAGGCGAGAGCGAAGTAGGCAATGTTGCCTCTCTCTCGCTATTCTATCGCTACTATAATAATCAGTGTTCCTCAGAGCTATCCCAGTGCATACCACCTCCTTTACGTAGGGCACGTGGTACCCGTCTTGCAACTCAATCCCACCCCTACTCTGTGCAACTCTCCAACCCAAGAGTGAAACGTTACTCTCAAACTTTCTTCTACTCAACATCTGAGCTCTGGAACTCTCTCCCAGAATCAGTCTTTCCCTCTTCCTATGACTTAAATTGCTTCAAACTCCGTGTGTCCAGGCATTTTGGCTCGAACGTCCCTTGATTTTGGCCCTGTCACTCTTTCAACTATGGGGGAGGCACTCGCTATAGGCAGTTATGCCTTTTGCCTCCCTCAATCACATAGGAAAAAAAAAAAAAAAAAAAAAAAAAGGCAGGAGCTGTTTACACCACAAAGGTCAGACAAGGAGTAACAATCAAACGATAACAGCTCCTATCCTCGACTCACGCTGTAGCCTGAGGTTACCAACTATCATTAAATAGACTATCAAATACTTCAATAATATACCGAAATGTTATTTTAAACTTACTTCATAAATTTAAGGGAAAGCTAAAATCAGTTTTAGACAAGATTACATGCATAAGAACACTTAACAACTAAATGCATATAAACAAATGAGCCCCAACAAGCGCAGAGCCGAAACAATATGCAACTAATTGAACAATATGTAACAAACTGAACGATATGCAAACGAGTGAACGTTTCCATCACACCTTCCCACCAAGATAAAATTTAAGAGTAAATTTAATCAAAATCTAAAGTAATCAACAATAAACATCATAAATCATTATACAGTATTAGACTCATGAGAGAGTGTCTGCCAGAATATTTTCCCGTCCTTTTATATGTCTTATTTCTAGATTGTATGGCTGAATCATCAGTGACCACCGCATTAATCTCTGATTATGATTTTTCATTTTAAACAAAAACTTAAGTGGATTATGGTCACTATAAACAATTACTGGATACTGGACATTGCTTACATATATGTTAAATTTGTCTAAAGATAAAATCAGGGCCATGAGTTCCTTTTCAATGGTAGCATAATTTCTTTGGTACTTCTTAAACTTTGCTGACATATAACAAACTGGATATAAAACCTCATCTTCCCCCAACTGAAGCAACACCGCTCCTGCTCCTGAATCGCTGGCATCTATATGTAGGCTGAAGGGTTTCTCAAAGTCAGGTGATCGCAATACCGGATCCGTGGCCAGCAGGGCTCTGATGTTTTCAAAAGAGGCTTGACATTCCGCTGTCCATTTGAAAACCTTCTTTGGGCTAGTGAGATCAGTTAACGGGCGAGCAACCAGAGAGAAATTTGGACAGAATCTTCGATAGTATCCGCTCATCCCCAGGAAGCGCAGCAAGGACTTGCGGTCAGATGGTGGGGGGAAGGTCAGAATGGCGTCTATCTTGGCATCAACTGGTTTAATATGTCCTTTCCCAACCACATGACCCAAGAACACCACAGTAGCTCGCCCGAACTCACTCTTTGCAAGGTTAAGGGCGAGATATGCATCGGCCAACCTAGAAAACAATGCTGTAAGTCGCAGAAGATGATCCTCCCAAGTAGACGAAACAACCACCAAATCATCCAGATACGCCTGAACTCCTTCCAATCCTCTGATGACATTGTTTACTAAGCGTTGGAAGGTTGCAGGTGCGTTCCTGAGGCCGAAGCTCATGACCTTGTACTGGTATAGGCCCTCTGCTGTGACAAATGCTGAAATCCGCTTCGCCTGCTCCGTCATTGCTACTTGGTAATACCCCTTCAACAAGTCCAGTTTAGTAACAAACTCTGCACTACCAATTCCATCGATCACATCATCCAAGCGAGGCAAAGGGAAGGAATCCGACCGAGTAACTGCATTCACTCGACGGTAGTCGGTGCAGAGCCTCATACTTCCATCGGACTTGGGAACTAGGAAGCACGGTGAAGCCCAATCGCTGTCACTGGGTTCTGCCAAATCATGGGAGAGCAAGAAAGATACCTCCTCCTGCAGCTTCTTTCTCTTGCAAGGGTTGATCCGGTAAGGGGCTTGCTTGATGGGAAGAGTGTTGTCCAGCAGAATGATGTCATGCAGCACACCGCGACATGGCCTTGGAACATCACCACAGATTCCCCGGGTCGTTCAGCAAGTTCACCAAATCTGCTGACTGCCGAGGCAAGAGGTGCTGCAATTTATGACCAAAATTAGACAATACATAGCTTAAGTGGAATCTCTTCAAAGAAATCAGGGTCTTCCTCAACCTCCAGTGACTGCTGCACCATAATTGATTCTCCTCCCCTACAATGATACTGCTTCAGTAGGTTTATATGTACTCTACGCTCCTTTCTTCTGCGATCAGGAGTCTCTATTACATAGTTCACATTGCCAACCTTTTGTTTAACACGGTATGGGCCAAAATACCTTGCCTGAAGCGTATTCTTAGCTAAAGGAAGAAAAACTAGCACTAAATCACCAGGATTGAAGTTTCTTTCCACAGCTTTTTTGTCAAAGTTTTCTTTCCTGGTTTCCTGAGCACCCTTCAAATTATCTCTGGCAAAGTTTCTGACACGATTTAGTCTTTCTCTGAACTTTTGAACATACTGTAAGAGTGGCATACTGTCATCCTCTGCTATCCAACTCTCCTTTACCAACTTGAGCGGCCCCCTAACCTCATGTCCGTACACAAGCTCGATAGGAGCATACCCAAGAGAGTCGCTGTCTACTCTCCCTAATAGCAAACAAGAGTAAATGAACACCTTCATCCCATTCCTTCTCTACTTCTAGACAATACTTTCTCAAAATTTGTTTATAGGTTTGATGGAAACGCTCCAAAGCGCCTTGTGATTCAGGGTGGTAGGCTGTAGCAAAGTACTGTTTAATAGACAGTTCATGCATTACTTGTTGAAAGAGACCACTTGAAAGATTAGTGCCTTGGTCTGACTGAATAGATCTTGGAATGCCAGATTGCGTGAAAAATTTAGTCAGTGCCTTAACAATTACTTTGGCAGAAATCTTCCTCAAAGCTATACATTCTGGATATCGGGTGGTAGCACACTTGATGGTTAATAGTGTGACGTTGACCACTCCGTTAGAACCGCATGGCTTGTCCTACAGTGACTCGCTAGGATCGCCAGGGCAGTGGATGGGGCTACAGTTTATGTATTAGAGTGTGCTTTATTTCATATGAAAGCTCGTGTCATGGGCAGTCCAGAAAGGCTCTTTGTTTTCGCCCATGTCAAGGCTTTATATATTTAATTGTAAAGTATATGTTTTGTCATTAACTAGTAATGATAGGATCTGGGAGAGAGAGAGGGAGTAGAACAGAGTGAGAGGGGGCGCGCAGTGTTTTTTGTCCCGCTCGATGACGTCACGGCTGGCTGCCTCGCGGGGGTTGGTGGAGAGAGGTCCTTACCATGCTGCGAGCTCTGTGAGTGGTCGGTCGACTCGTAACCGTCGGTTTCCCACGCGGCTCGAGCTAGTGCGAGTATATATACTGGTTCCTCGCCACTCTCTCCCTCAGATCTGGTTTCTAGAACGCATCCATCTTTATCCCTTGCAACCTGTCCCCGCTCTTACCTGAGAATCTTTTCCTCTGCCTATCTCTCTCATTTTCCATATCTTTCACCACCTTTATTAACATTATATCCCCTCTGGTTAACTCTGCAAAATCAGCTTCATGCTGGCCAGTTGTATTGTGTGTTAAGGTCTGATATAACCTGTGTATGTTAGTTGTTAAGATAAGTGGATCACGAAGCATTGGTTGGCTTTCTTATTGCTGCTTCCTATAATTATTAGTGTTCTGCTGGATTAGATAATGCTAGACTGGGAGTCTGATATAATAGGTATTGTTTCCTATGAGTGCTGGCTTTAGTTAAAAGCGGCACGACATACCTGAGAACTGGAGTTGATTGAGTAAAATATTCTAGTCTGTGTGCCATTGAGAGTAGAGCATGCACGAATGAGGGCTTTTTGCCTATACCATTCTGCACTGTTCTAAGCTCGTTGTTTGTCTTTGAGGTACGCCAGGAGAACGCTTAATACTTCGGTATTAAGGTTTCTCAAGAGAGCTACCCTTCATTATAACGTAATATTTGACGCACAGACTTGAGATTTGCACTAGGCTATGCAGCATGCCATGCGCACCAGTATCTCGTATCATTGACTCTAGCTAGACTTTATCAATCATAGTAGACATTAAGTATATTAACCTAATTACTCTTTTTATGCATACCCATTTATGATTACACAAGCATTTCGCAGCCTAGTTTGATGTATTGAGACACAAACGACTTAGGCTCTTTTTGTTGATAGGAATACTGTATTGTGGCGATTATTATTAGTGTTGTAGTGTTTAGGATATTCTTGGCTCCGACGGCATTATATATTCTGCCTTTTTGTGTGCATAGCCTGCACGAGCATTGTTCCACTGCCTGCCTTTTTGGGTTCCATTTCCGATACGAGCATCTTTATAACATCTAACATTTAAAGAAGATTCCTTGTTAGTGTTGAAGGACTTTAGTGCACTTTCTTTCATGCAGGAGTGCCTGACATTTATTGATTAAAGTAACGTAAGCTGTAACTTCTCTTACCACCTTACTTTGTATACCATAACCAAGCACCTTCGGTTATAGGTAGTAATAGGCTGTTTTCACATAACATTAAGCCTAGAGTAGACGCACATTTATTGAGAGTTTGATAGCCTATTATTGCATATAGAACTCTGTAGAGTATTTGTGTTCTTTGTTCACTGGGAATATACTTCAGAGGTTGGAGCTAGCGCTTTCCGTTGTAACATTTATGCCATTATTAGTCCAATGAATAAGAGCCCTGATATATTTGAACCCCAGTCGTAACAATAGGTACTGGTTCCCAGACTTTGTTTTGGGCAACGGACCTACACAATCAATTATAATGTGACTAAATGGCTCTTTCACTACTGAGATGGGCTTAAGAGGTGCTGGTGGAATTACACAGTTAGGCCTACCTACTTGTTGGCACATGTTACATGTGCGGCAATACTCAGAGACATCTCTTTTCATCTTCGGCCAAAAGAAATACCTCATTAGCTTGCCACAAGTCTTGCGTACTCCCAAGTGTCCTCCTAGACCATCGTGAGCTAAGCTGATCAAATCCTGACGGTAAATAGTAGGAACCACCACTTGGTGCAAAACTGAAGTAAGATCATTAGAGGGCACATCTATAGGTCTATATTGTCTCATTAGTATGTTGGAACGAGTAAAGTAACAGGTACTTGAAGGGACATCTACCTCATCATATGACTGTCTGAAACACTTTGCTAGATCTGGATCCTCCCCTTGCGCTTTAATGAGCATAGCTTTAGTGACAGGCACATTCTCTATCTGGTCATGGGTATCTTGATCTGTAAACAAATTACTAATGTCAAGTGCAATATTATCATCACCTACAGACTCACCATTTGGGAACTCTACATTTACTGCACCTTGCGTAGCCATACTTCTTGTCAATGCACAGCTAGGAAATAGATGGGGATTTTCCTTCTCTAAGGTTTCGGTTGGGTTGTGAATACAAGGTACAGGGGTTACTACAGGATCAGGTACCAAACGATCACCAGCTATGTCATTGCCCAACAAAAATGTCACGCCATCAACAGGAAGAGGATAATCCTGAACTCCCACAGTGATATATTGCTTCACAAGATCTGACTCTAAATAAATTCTTGCTAAAGGAATAGTGATAACTCCACCAACACCCCGTAGAACTACATGCTCACCAGTATAAGAGTTCTCTATAAATGGAACAGCACTCTTAACAACCACACTGTGTGATGCACCAGTATCTCTTAATATCCGAACAGGGTAAACATCCTCCAAAGAATTATCACTCGAGACTAATCCCTGAAACATGAATGGAACAAACAAGCCAGTCTTATCACTTGAAGAGGCTACAGCTGTGACACCATTTTCCTCCAAAGTACACGCAACAAGGGAAGACTCTACCTCTGCAGCATTCTTCCTTGCAAGTTTTGTACAGTTAGCAATGACATGTCCTGGTTTCTTACAATAATAGCAAACAGGACCTGATCCTAATGTAGCCTTGTCTTTTGTAGATCCTGAAGTCTTATTAATCTTAGGCACACTAGCTAAGGCACTGCTAACAGACTGAGAGTCGTTCCTAAGCTTAGCACCCTGATCACTCGACTCCCCACTGCCCCACAGCTTCCCGCCATATTGGTTCTGAGGTTAAGATCCAGCACGATGAATTAATGCATAATTATCTGCTAAAGTTGAAGCTTTACTCAAAATGGTCACCTCATGTTCATCCAAGTACAGCTCTATGTCAGCGGGAACTGAACGCTTAAACTCTTCTAACAATAGTAGCTCTTTTAAGTCATCATAGGTTTTTAAGTTTCTAGATCTAATCCATCGTTGAAAGAACCGCTCCTTCTCTGATGCAAATTCAACATAGGTTTGTGAATCTATCTTCCTTAGATTACGAAACTTTTGTCTGTAAGCTTCTGGAACCAAATCATAAGCTTGGAGCACTGCGTCTTTAACCTTAACATAATCCTTGCATATTTCTTCTGATAAGCTAGTGAATATAGTCTTTGCCTGTCTATACTTAGTGTACTCAAACTAGTATGAACAGTCTCGATGTTACGTAATCTGGGTTGATGTAGCGTTACGTATCGTTCCGTAGTCTTAAGTTGAACGCTTCCATAACCTTGGTCGAACGTTCCATGATTGGGTAGAATATATTATTCTATAGTTGTATATGGGAAAGTATTGTAGGATTATAATTCCCATATATATATATATATATATATATATATATATATATATATATATATATATATATATATATATATTTGTATTTAAGATTGTTCATAAGTATCTCATTGTAAAACAGATGCGATACATTTTCCATCTGTTATGCGCGTGCGCGGTATGTCACGACAGACAAACATAAACGCGCTCGCTCACTCTCCAACCAACCTCCGTCCCAGCTACACACGCTAAGCCTTCTTTCTCCTATTTATTTCACCAGGTGTTTTCGCTTCACTTTTCATCTCATATTCCATATAGTAACAACATCATCATCTTTGTTAATTAGCACAACTTAACGTAAATATCTAGCCTATCCTAGCCTATTGTAGCCTCTTTTCATACGCTGTTTACCTTACTAACCACTTCAAGTTAGTCATCTAGCCTATTTTCCGATATCCTCCAATCACCAGCTGAGTTCATCAAAGGGTAATTATATATTCTATATGGTTAATGTTTCTTCAATAACAATATTATACAGTCCACTTATCTAAATTAGCCATATAATTGGTCCTTAAACCTTGCACTGGTTTGCCCCAGTATATCTAGATCAAAATTATACTGAAAAATAACTTCTTTAAAATTTAAAGTTTATTAATTCACATATCTTTCTAAATTCTACTCTCGTCGTGTGCCCTGAAGGCGGGGTAATATGATAGCTGATAGGCTGAGTGTGTTAATCCAACTCAAAAACTGTTTTCCTTGTGACTTCTTGAGATGAACTTTTCTTGTGTACAATTTTCACATTTATTAAATTTAATAATATAGAATTAGCGGTACCCATTGAGTTTAGCCTGTTTCAATTACCCTATAGGCTCTCTCTCTCTCTCTTAAAATTCTTGAATTTATTATAACTTATGGTGTAATGATTCTATAATTTCATAACTATTATGTAAGGAGTTTAATTGAAAAGTTCCAGATTGCTAGTCTACATTGCGCACAATTCTTATTCCGCATTTCGTGAGGGTGTTTTATTTTCGGCTCGCGATTTATTTGATTTCTCGGAGTACTGTATTGTTGTCCGCAACTTATTCGGTCTGGCATTGATAGTTTGATTTAACGTCATTAGATTTCCTTCCCGTATAATCATGGCTAAAAGTGTACAAAAGCGTCGGGCTGGACTTAAGGGCTGTTTGACGGTCTTAACCTCTGATATTGACGGATTCCTTGATTCGGCGTCTAGAGTGGAGGTGGAGGCCAGGTTGCTCAGTATTCAAAAGCAACTTGACAAGTATGAGGTCACACAGGAGGACCTGGCCGACACATACGAGGACGCCGAGTATATCGAGGTGATCAGAGAGGATACCCTATATATGGAGGGCATACAAGTAATCGTTGCCACACTGAAGGGGATCTTGATTACAGAGGTCAAGAAGGAGGTCAAGAAAGAGCCAAAGAAATCCGCAGTCAAATTACCACATCTTACTCTTCCAAAATTTGAAGGTGATGCTACCATGTGGTCGGGATTTTGGGAGATGTTCAAGTGTACCATCCATGACAATCCCGACCTCACAGATATACAACGCTTCACCTATCTAAAGGGTCAGCTTCAGGGTGATGCACATAAGCTAGTCGAAGGATTTATAATCGAAAGTGCAAGCTATGCCCCAGCAATTGAGCTCCTGCAAGAGACATATGGGCATCCAGATCGAATCAAAGCAGCTTATGTTACCAAATTCAATCAATTAGTGTCACCCAAACACCAAACAGCTGACCTGAAGGACTTCTATGCCAATACAGAGAGTGTGATGAGGTCAATCATTAGCCATGGTATTTGTCTGGAGGAATTTTGTGTGGTGACTCTTGTCAATAAGTTACCATCACCACTAAAAGAAACCATAAAACGGTAAATGGGAGACTCGAGCCTGGATTATAAGAAATTCACTCATTGCCTCCAGGCTGAAGTGTACAATATGGCGGGTCAAGACAGAGTAGGGGGTACACCCATGGCTACGGCAACATTTACCGCCCAGAGTGAGTACAGGAAATTCAACTGTGTTCTGTGTAGTGGCACCAATCATTTATGGTACAAGTGTATGAAGTATAAGACAGGGCCTCTTAAAGTTAAAAGAGCCCGTCAACTACGTCTCTGCACTGGGTGCTTGTCAAAAGACCATGGCCATTTGGGTTGTACTAATCCTAACGTAAGAAGCTGGAAGTTTTGTAAGGGCAAACACTTTCATTCCCTGTGTACACAAAAACAAGGGAAAGAAAGTAGACCAGCGGAGGATAACACCAAGAGAGGGCATACTGCTGCTACTTCAACTACAATGTCCGTTGCCAAAGGTAAAAATACAGTAATCTTGCCCACCGTACAGCTGCCGGTAAAGGGTAAGGATAATAATTGTGTTAAAATCAGATCGCTACTTGACCAATGTTCTCAGAGGACCTTTGTGAAGTCTTCTGTTCTATCCTCCCTTTCCTACATTTCTAAAGGAACTGAGGAGTTATGTCTTCACGGATTTACCGGGAAACAGGCCTCTAGGGAATATAATGTTGTGGCACTGCAATACAAACACAGAGGTAAATTTCATCATCTAGACGCAATAGTGGTTGATGAATTGCCAGAACATAAAGGTGAAATTAACCTAAAGTCTAAACTGGTTAGTTTACAAAGTAAAGGCATAAAATTAGCCGATCCTCACGCAACGGACACAGATCAGCTGGAGCTGCTCATCGGTGCGGATCACTACTACGATATAGTGCGACCTGGGTATAAAAGGTCAGGTAGTCTAATTCTGCTTCCTACCAAGTACGGGTACGCCATCAGTGGTTCATATGTGACACAGCTTACAAGCTCCAGCACAGAAGTAATTACTGTATTGAAAGTAGCAGTAACACCAATGGACGAATAAATGTCCACTGGTAATATTCCACCATGCAAAAATGACTTAAATGTTTTGTGGGAATTAGATCATATCGGGATAACCCCTAAGGAATACTCACAGGTTGATCGTCAAGCACCATCGTCGTATGAGGATACCGTTGCCTATGATCCCGACAGCCAACAGTATAAAGTGAGACTGCCCTGGAACAATTCCAAGGATCAGCTGCCAACTAACAAGGGTTTGGCCATAGGCCGTCTTCGGGGTCGGGCAACAAATAATTCTGTGTTGCGGACTGTACTGCAATGGGATGGAGTGGCGGCGGTACAGCAGGAACATGTTAGAGTGCTAGGGTACGGCGTTCAGTATGCGCATTATTCGCAGATTACAAAACGGATTTGCTTGAGTATGACGGCTAAACTTTTTGACCCCTTGGGGATAGTTCTACCGGTGTCGATCAAATCAAGATTATTCCTTCAGCAATTATGGAGGATAAAATTAGGTTGGGATTAGGTTTTGACTGGCGATCTGGTTCAGGAGTGGGAAGACATTACTTCGGATCTTCGTCTCTGTAAGGGTTTTAATTTTCCTCGGAGAGTTGTCATGGACCATCCAGTTTCCATTCATGCCTTCTCAGACGCTAGCAAGGTCGCGTACGGCACCGCCATATACTTTGTTGACACAAGTGGCAGCCGTCTAGTCATGGCGAAGGCAAAAGTCGCCCCGATCAAATCCCTTTCCATCCCAAAATTAGAGCTGACTGCAGTTCTGTTGGCTGCTAGACTCGTTCACTTTGTAGAGGAAACTTTTAAAAATTTGCTAAATATCTCGGAGACAGTTATATGGAGTGACAGCCAAATTACGCTCTACTGGTTACATAGCCGTAAGAAGCTACCAGTGTACGTCACCAACCGTGTCGACGAAATTCGTACCCTGCTCCCAACTGCACAGTTCCGGTATGTGTCTACCAAAGAGAATCCAATGCATTACTCGTGGTGTCTCTGCTAAATTTCTCAAATCTTCTGCGTTGTGGTGGAATGGCCCATGCTGGCTTAATGATCCCAACGAATGGCCAGAGAATATAGATTTGAGCGAGCAACACACTGCTATTGTGGCACCGGTAATTGACTCGGTGCCTGACGAAGACACATGGTTATGGGACTGGGATAGATTCAGCAGCTATGAGAAGTTACAACGTGTTACAGCATGGGTGATACGATTTGTAGAAAATTTAAAAGCAAAAATTAAAGGCACACCACCCACAGGTAGTGCTTACCTAAATGTGAAGATCAGAATTGCAGATAAATTATTACATAAGCTCTGTCAACAAGAAATTTATACGCAGGAATATAAATTACTGGTTAAGGGAACAAAGTCTAGGAATAACCTGATCAACCAGTTGGGCTTACACTTGAAGGGGGACTTGATACATTGTGGGGGCAGATTACGATTGGCAGCACTCTCTGAGGCAAGTAAGTATCCAATACTACTGCCCCCCAATCATCCCTTCACCCATCTTATCATCGATAGGTGTCACCGACTCTGTTGTCATTATGGGGTTGGTCATATAGTCACCTATGTAAGACAACGATGGTGGGTGCCTAGAATCAGGCAGGTGGTCAGGCAGGTGGTCAAGAAAGTCCTTCGCAAATGCTTAAAGTGTAGAAGAGTACAGGGACACATTATGATCCCGGCGGAATTCCTTCCTTACCAAACCTGCGAACCACCCCAAGTGACCCTTACAAAGTTACCGGGGTTGACTACAGTGGAGCAATCCCTGTGAAAGATTCACCCAATCTTAAGGTGTATATGATACTTTTCACTTGTGCTGTTACCAGGTCAATTCACCTGGAACTGGTCACCAACCTCACTTGTGATAGCTTCCTACATGCCTTCCGAAGATTCTGCAGTCGACAGGGATATCTGCGTATCATGCCGAGTGACAATGCAAAGACTTTCATAGGGGCATCTACATATCTCAAAGAAGTGAGCAACAATCCTAAGATTCAGACCTGCCTAGCGGATGTAAAATGTGAATGGCGATTCATTCCCGCCAGAGCGCCTTGGTTTGGCGCCATATGGGAGAGAGCCATAGGCATCGTGAAGGCGGGTCTGAAGAAGGTGTTGGGTAGAGCTCTCATCTCGATTGAGGAACTCAACACCATACTCTTGGAGATTGAAGCCACCGTAAATGATCGCCCTCTATACTATGCTTCTGGTGATTTGGAAGGCCTTACCCCAATCACACCCTCAGTACTGGTATGTGGATACAAACTGCGGGATCTTCCTGAAGAGCATGACGAGGATACTATGGAAGATCCAGACTACATAAGTAAGGACGTGATATCGGCCCGCTACAAATATTCTTAAATTATCGCGAGATATTTGGCATCGCTGGTCAACAGAATATCTGGTGACTTTTAAGGGAAGCGCAAAAAAATAAACTAACACCATTAAAAGGTCATTGGCCTAGGGTAGGGGACGTGGTAACCATCCATGAGGAGGGCCCGCGTGCATTTTGGAAATTGGGTCGGATAGAGGAGTTGTTACCAGGTCGTGATGGTGAGGTTCGGGTAGCGAAGGTTCGCACCAGGACTGGAGTAATCACACGGCCAACAGTACGACTATATCCTCTTGAGGGTGACCTCGATCGCAAGGACACCCCCTCGGATCAGTTATCCATTGATGTCCCCTCTCTGGCTTCTACTTCGGCGCAGCCTGTTGACGCGTCCGGCGGACGCCCACGTCGACAGGCAGCCCAGATATCCTCCCAAGCTTGGTGGGATAAGATTGCCTCCGGGCAAATCTAATCATGTAAATTTTTTATATTTTCTGTTGGTGGGAATATGTCTATACTTAGTGTACTCAAACTAGTATGAACAGTCTCGATGTTACGTAATCTGGGTTGATGTAGCGTTACGTATCGTTCCGTAGTCTTAAGTTGAACGCTTCCATAACCTTGGTCGAACGTTCCATGATTGGGTAGAATATATTATTCTATAGTTGTATATGGGAAAGTATTGTAGGATTATAATTCCCATATATATTTGTATTTAAGATTGTTCATAAGTATCTCATTGTAAAAAAGATGAGATACATTTTCCATCTGTTATGCGCGTGCGCGGTATGTCATGACAGAGACAAACATAAACGCGCTCGCTCACTCTCCAACCAACCTCCGTCCCAGCTACACACGCTAAGCCTTCTTTCTCCTAGTTATTTCACCAGGTGTTTTCGCTTCACTTTTCATCTCATATTCCATATAGTCACAACATCATCATCTTTGTTAATTAGCACAACTTAACGTAAATATCTATCCTATCCTAGCCTATTGTAGCCTCTTTTCATACGCTGTTTACCTTACTAACCACTTCAAGTCATCTAGCCTATTTTCCGCCATCCTCCAATCACCAGCTGAGTTCATCAAAGGGTAATTCTATATTCTATATGGTTAATGTTTCTTCAATATCAATAATATACAGTCCACTTATCTAAATTAGCCATATAATTGGTCCTTCGACCTTTCACTAGTCCCCCCCCCCCCCATTCCATTCTACCCAATCATGGAACGTTCGACCAAGGTTATGGTTATGTACCCACCAGTACAGTCTGGATCAAAATAGACCAGTTCTCTTTAGGCCACTTTAAAGTATTTGCAATCTTTTCAAATTGCAAAAAAAAAATTCTCTGGATCACGTTCATCAAACGATGGAATTAATTTGGCATGCTTGCTAACATCAAACTGGACTTGTAAACTACCTTCCTTTTTTAATTGTAGCTCTAATTCTAACTTTCTAAGTTCATGCTCTCTTAGTTCTCTCTCACGTTCCCTTTGTTGACGGTGACGTTTCTCTCTCATGTTCCCTTTGTTGCTGTGAAGCTTCCCTCTGTTTAGCTTCCTCAACCAACTCCAACCTCCTTAAGGGGGAGATTTTTTACTGTTTCCTAGATTTCCATCAAGCTTGAAATTACACCCCCTTGACCCCCTTTCAAGATAAATTTGTACATTTTTCGGTAGAGAAATGTCCCGGCCGAAGGCCAATTCCTCTTAAATTGCAGGCTCGCTACCGCTCGCCAGAAAAAATCAACACCTAAATGGGACGAAAGGTCTTAAAAGTGACATAAATTGGGTGAAACTGCTTAAAATCGCCAAACTAATGGGGCGAACGTCTTATAATATCAAAAGCAATGGGGCTAACCATGAGGGAGAAAGGGGTCAAGAAAAAAATCCCTCAAGTGGAAATCTCCCCTTAAAGCAATCAGGTCAGCAACATGGCCACCGCCTTCACCCACAGGATTTGAATCACAAAGCTAAAGTCGAGCTAGGAAGTATCTACCTAGAAACTAATGACTGAATCACAGATTTCCTTATTTCCTCCTTTTTTACTAGACTATTAAATGAAATTTCATAATAAGTAGCAAGGGACATCCAATCATTCTTCTTTAAAACTACATCCTGTAATAATTGCACGGAAGGCTCGGCAACAAAAGTTGCTAAATCAAATGTAGCCATATGAAACTACCAGAGTGCCGTAAGGAAATCAAAATATAAAATGACAAAACAAAATAAATAAGAAGAAAAAATAATTATATAATCACTTTTCAAAGTACTGTCACAACACCGATTTGAAAAAAAGAAAACTCACTAAACCAAGAAAAGCTTCAAGCAATCAAACAAATTGCCCGCATAGTCAGCTCGCTAACTACATGGACACCCTCTCGAAATAAGAGTTGAACACGGTTTCGAAACACGAGAACACACCCGAGGTAATAATATATTTTGTAATATACTCAAAACTAAATAGTCAATACAAACTTTCATTAATGAAACATTATCCAGGATATATTACAAGTACTTGCACATATAAATAAATAAAAAAAAAACAGTGGACAGGCCCCCATATGTTATGTTCCGTTATGTCTAGGGGTTAATGATATTATATTATTGGAATCGTAACATGACACACTGTTATTTATCAGTATAACATAATCAGTTATATCAGTATAACACAATAACTCCGGCGTGGCAGGCGACCAAGGCCATATGGCACTATATTTATCAGTATAACATAATCAGTTATATCAGTATAACATAATAACTCCGGTGTGCCAGGCGACCAGTCAGAGAGGAGGGTCACGTCCGTCGCGGTCCGGGATTTTTCGACTATCCCGCGGGATACTGGTGATTAAACTTCCAAAAAATCACACACAAAAACAAACGTAGTGTCGCGGTCCTGTGAAGTGCAAAATCGAACCGATTGATAAAATATCTGAAGAGATATACGCGTTTTGGAGAAAAAATCCGTTAACTCCTACAGCAGTGCCACGGCGCTGGTCTAGGACAGGCCTAGGGCAGGCCCATAAGGCGGGTGGAAAGAAGAAGGGGAAGGGAAAGAAAAAACCGTTACGTCCCAAAGCAAAGTGTTAGCTATATAGTCCTATGAAATCAAACAGGGCTATGGGAAAATAGGAAGCCTAAGTTAAAAGTGATAGTGAACATCGTATATCACGTAAATAAACTAGGAAAGTATAATACAGAGAATTAAAGTCAGGGGAACTTAACTTTTAGCTTGGGAACAGGACGTATGCTGTAAACAAAATACCCTCGGTGACCATAAACACATATATCCCCTCGCTCTCCTGGACACGTCCCCTCCCCTCCCCCTATATGATTTTACCAAAAGCGAAGTGAGAATTCGGTTTCATAAGATAATTATTGAAAGTGTTATTTAAAGTTACTTAAAGTTTAAACATAACGAGTGTAAACGAGTGGCACTCCCCCCCCCCCCCACACTCCCCACAAACCGCGTAACAAACACCTCCTTGTCCTCCAAGCCCCCCCCCCCCTCTCTCTCTCTCTCCCCCATGTAAGGGCGGGTGGAAAAACAAAAACAAAAACATGTTTACCAGAGACAACTGTACGAGTTGTAAGATGAATATACACATGCATAAAGGCACCGCATGTCGGATATGCAAGCAACCATACCACTGGATTTGCATAGGATTGACACCAATAAATGAGGCGTACAATACAAGAGGGAAGAACCTCCATTTCTGCGATAGTTGTTTCGATATCACATGGCAAGTCATACAGACTGTAGAAAATACAGAAGTACAAGATAGACTGAAATATAGCCAAGACATAGCTACCTTTCACAGAAAATGGGGAACTATTGGGGCCTCAGGGCCCATACTAATATCACAACCCACACACGCACACCTTCCCATGAAAATGCCCACATTGCCTCCTGCACATCAACACACATCGCCTGCCGAACAACAACCTTTCGCACCCTACATATCCACAAACCCTGCCGCACATCTCCCCACACCTCCCCAGACCCAGAAAACACCCACATTAATCCCATCTATGGCCATTGACCACCCTACTGCTGTTGATCAAATACATTTGCAGGATGAACGTAGGATGCAACAAGTCTCCATATCAGGCTCCCCTTCCACATCGTCTCCCCCCTCACCACTGCCACCTGCCCACCTACAACCGACCCGTAACTCCACCCCCCTGCAGGCCTCACCCACCCATACACCAAGCCCACTATCACCCACAACCACACTTAGCTCACCACATAACCCCTTGCAGCCCCAGCCACACCTACTGGGGTTGTCTACACCAGTGTGCAGATATTATCTGGAAAGAAGGTGCTACTTTGGTCAAAAGGGCGAATATAATGGGAATGCAAGTAGATTTGCTCATCCCAAAATTTGCAACAACATAACCAGTCATGGAAAATGTAGATTTGGTGAAACCTGCAAATACCACCACCCATCCCTTTGCAAGACATCACTTGAGAACAAGACCTGCTACAATATGAAATGCCCAGCTTTTCATATTAAAGGGACCTGGAGATATGCTAGACCTAACACGAATGGTAGCCCAAAAAACTCTCTAGCTATGCGAGGACGAGACAGAGAAAACAGGCAAGGAGGGAAAGGGCAGATGAAGATGAAGAGACTGAGGGAGATGGAAGAGCACTTAGAACACCTCGAGCACCTCCTGGCCTCCCAAGAGTGGCCAATACATCCCGAAGACTATTAGGTACACATAGTACTCCAAACAATCCCTCCCCAATCTTGTTTGCAAATATCCAAGGCCTAAAAAATAGAACCACGAACAAAGTACCATTTATTAGGGGCCTGCTAGAAGAAGGAAACGCTATATTTGCGGCTCTCACAGAAACTCACATTAAAGATCAGAAAGATAGTGAGGTATGGATCCCTGGTTACAACCTACATAGGGCGGACAGAACGCATAGATCACATGGAGGTGTAGCCTTGTACATACATGACTCACTGATATGTACTGAATTCCTAAATAACAGTAATGAAGTGGTGGAAATACTTGGAGTTAAAATAGAATCTCTAAATTTAGCAGTTATTGTTACATACAGGCCTCCAGACTCATCCCGAGAAGAATTCAAAACCCAGCTCAACAAAATAAAATCAGAAGTGGAAACCCTGGGGAACCCAACACCAAATATTATATGGCTAGGAGACTTTAACCTACCAAACATTAAATGGAGACAACTAGAAAACCAGTTAGTGGCAAATAACACCGGAGAAGCAAATACTAATACGAGAGAGCTTTTTGAACTTTGTGATTTGTTTAGTCTTACCCAACATATTGCTGAACCCACACCCACACGGGAAAACAATATCTTAGACCTGGTCTTCACTAACAACGACTCTCTAGTACACAGCAGTAACATATCGGACACAACATACTCAGATCATAAATTAATTGAGATCAAAACAACCTTAGAAAGTGTACAGACAACCTCAGAATCGAGAACAAAAACCAGCCCCTTCAGTAAATTTAACTTCAATAACAAAAACATTAGGTGGGAAGAGGTAAATCAAGAAATGGAGGAAATAGACTGGGAAGATTTAATGGATAACCTGACACCAGCAGAATGTCTAGTCTTAATAACAGAAACCATGACCCAAATCTGTAGCCACCATATACCTGCAAGACAAACAAAACGAAGAAGCAAACAAGATCAGGAAAGGAGGAGGCTGTACAGAAGAAGAAAATTACTCACACAAAGATGCACACATCAAAATCTACAGGATAGGCAAAAGGTCGAAATAGATAGAGAAATTGTGGAAATTGAACAAAGGCTAAGAATATCATATGAACTACAACATATGGAAGAGGAGAGGAAAGCTATTGCAGGTATAAAGGAAAATTCCAAATACTTCTTTTCATATACCAAACAAAAGGCTAAAACAACATCAAACATTGGCCCACTGAGCAAAGGGGACGGCTCTTTCACAGGGGACAAAAAGGAAATGAGCGAACTCTTAAGCAGGCAGTATGAAATGGCATTCAGTGAGCCTGATGAAACAAAAGTCATCAGAGACCAAAATATATTTTTCATGGAAACCTCCCCCCACGGAAACCCCTCAGATGCTGGATATTGATTTCGGTCCAAAAGACATAGAAGAGGCCATTTCCAACATGCCATCCCACTCGGCACCAGGCCCGGACTCATGGAATTCGATCCTAATGAAAAAATGTAAGGAAAACCTCTCAAAACCCCTGGCTATAATGTGGAGAAGGAGTCTAGACACTGGTGACATACCAGATAGCTTGAAAAACTCAATAATTGCCCCACTGCATAAAGGAGGGAGTAAAGCACTACCAAAAAACTACCGCCCGGTAGCTCTAACCTCTCACATCATTAAAGTTTTCGAGCGAGTCCTGCGAAGCAAAATTTCAACATTCATGGAGACAAATGAACTACACAACATCGGTTCAGAGCGGGAAGATCATGTCTCTCACAACTTTTGGAACACTATGACAAAATTCTTAAAGCGCTAGAAGAAAAGAAAAACGTGGATGTCATTTACACCGATTTTGCTAAGGCATTTGATAAATGTGACCATGGTATAATAGCCCACAAACTGAAAGCAAAAGGTATATCTGGGAAAATCGGACGGTGGATATACAATTTCCTCGTAAACCGAAAACAATCGGTAGCAGTAAACCAAGTCACTTCTGAGCCTTCGGATGTCAAAAGCTCAGTGCCCCAAGGAACAGTGCTAGCGCCCCTTCTGTTCCTCATACTAATTTGCGACATAGATACCAACACCAGACACAGTACGGTGTCGTCTTTTGCTGATGACACAAAATTAAGCAAGATAGTAAACACACAAGAGGACACGGGCCGACTGCAGGAAGACATGAATGTAGTGTTCCAGTGGACCAGGGAAAACAACATGCAATTCAATGAGGAAAAATTCCAATTAATACGGTACGGAGATAATAATGGTGTTAAAGAAATTACAAATTACTTAACAGAATCTAACCACATAATAGAACGGAAAGACAGTGTGAAAGACCTTGGGGTATTAATGTCTGAAAATATGGGTTTCAAAGTACATAACCAGGTCAAAGTGGCGGCTGCGAAACGTCTAACGGGTTGGATTCTGCGTACTTTTAAAACACGCGGTGAATTGCCTATGATAACGCTCTTCAAATCTCTAGTGCTACCGCGGCGTATTAACATCCCCATACAAAGCAGGTGAAATAAATGACGTAGAGAGTGTACAAAGAAATTTCACTTCGCATATAAGTTCGATAAAACATCTACACTATTGGGAGCATTTAAGAGCACTGAATCTGTACTCACTGGAACGTAGAAGAGAACGTTACCTAATAATATACACGTGGAAAATCGCAGAGGGTTTAGTACCAAACCTACATACTCCGATAGTCATGAAATTCAGTGATAGGAGAGGCTGGGAATGCGAAATCCCCCGGATGAATAACAGGGGTGCTATGGGCTCTCTGCGAGAGGGTTGGTTATCACACAGAGGCCCACGTCTCTTCAACAAACTCCCACAGCGAGTAAGAGACATGAGGGACATCTCGTTAGACAACTTCAAGAGAGCCCTAGATGTCGAACTACAAAAAGTGCCAGACAAGCCCATCCTCGCAAGGGAGCGAGCTGTCGCTTCAAACAGTCTACTGCACCAAATCACCACCCATAACGAGGGGCGTCGCGCTCCTTGGTGCCGCTAGAAGAGCGGCGAACACATCTAAAGGTAAGGTAAGGTAAGGTATGGACCAAGGCCATATGGCACTATATTTATCAGTATAACATAATCAGTTATATCAGTATAACATAATAACTCCGGCGTGCCAGGCGACCAAGGCCATATGGCACTATATTTATCAGTATAACATAATAACTCCGGCGTGCCAGGCGACCAAGGCCATATGGCACTATATTTATCAGTATAACATAATAACTCCGGTGTGCCAGGCGACCAAGGCCATATGGCACTATATTTATCAGTATAACATAATCAGTTATATCAGTATAACATAATAACTCCGGCATGCCAGGCGACCAAGGCCATATGGCACTATATTCAAATTAAACAATGTTAGAGGAAGATAAAACACAACTAAAAGCCTTGAGTATATTACAATATATACAATAATAATTAATCTCAGTGAATCCAATTAATTTACAGAAGATACAAGTACAAAATGGTAACTTGCTCAATTCATAGAATGATTAATAGATAGGCCTAAACCTGGCTACACAAACTATGATAATAATACTAGAGTTCATAATATAAAACAACTTAGCTGTAAGGTGACCATTGGTAACAGAAAACCTCAGAACCAACAAAATACAGGCGAGAGCGAAGTAGGCAGGAGCTGTTTACACCACAAAGGTCAGACAAGGAGTAACAATCAAAAGATAACAGCTCCTATCCTCGACTCACGCTGTAGCCTGTAACCAACTATCATTAACCCTTAAAGATCGGGGCCGGACTTAAGTCCATCTCCAATTTGCAGCAAGTTAGGAGCATTATTAAGGCTTTTAAAGGGTTAAAATCGAGTGCAAATGGCCGGGAGCGCAGCAGGCCAGACAGCCGACTCCCAGGGCTTACCGCCACCCATTAACTCATGTTCCCTGTGTTCTCGAGAGGCCGGCAGTGTAGCCAGTAGTGAGCATAGCTGGGAAAAATATGCCGCTATACGCTAAACTCCCATGTTACTGGTATCACTGTATGAGAACCACGAGTGCTACGTAGCTCGTTCTGGTCTAATTTTGAAGCTTTTAGCGCCTAGTTTTTTGCTAAATAATCTTTTTTTCATGCAGATACTTGATTTATCATTCAGGAGGGCCTGAATATGCCCAAATAAGCCCAAAACCCCCCACTAGACAAGGGTTAAATTGACTATCAAATACTTCAATAACATACCGAAATGTTATTTTAAACTTACTTCATAAATTTAAAGGCCGCGTACCATACAGTACGTCAAGACACGACAACGGCCGATGTTAGCCGATTTAACAACTTTTTGCCGAATCGACACGTTTGACACGAGGCTCGCCAGACAAGGACAGCCGCACGTCACTCACGACACATAAATGTCTGCCACACGTTAACTCGTGACCCTATTAAGATGTCAGTACGACACACACGTCCGCGCAACACGTTCACAGTACGCTAAGTTGGATGTTGATAGGATGTTCGTTTGCCAGACGAGCAGCATATGTGCTGCGCAAGTGGCAAGTGTGTCGCACGATACATACCTGTGTCATCCGACAGGGTCGACTCCTACGACAGAAGCACGACCAAGTACCCAACCGTATATAAAGGTCAGGGGCCGTAGACCCCCACACAGTCTACCCATAGGTGGGCACTAACGCGATAAAGTAACGCGATAATGTAACGCGTTAACGATTTCGGGTTAACGTTTATCGGATAATTTTTTTTCCAGCTTTAACGAATTAACTAACGGTAACGTCATACTTTTTGTTCCAAAATAGCGATAATCGTTAATTAACCCGCTGAGTGCCAGGGAGGCATATATACGTCATCGCCGAAAAAAAATCGCAGCAGCGAAACTACTGAACCGATGGCTTTCATATTTTTACCACATGTACCTTACCCTTTAGGCTACCCACCACAAAAATCCCAAATCCCTCCTCCCACCCACTCGCTGACTGTCGGTCCCGTCAGAAGGAAAACAATTGAAAATCTGTGGCAGCGAAACGACTGCACCAATCGGTTCCATATTTGTGTGACAAGTCCCTTACCCTTCTGCCTTCCCCCCACCACACCCCCAACCGCCTCCCACCACCCACTTCTAGCGTATCCGTACGAAGAAAAGGAAAAACCGTGGTGGCGAAACTACCTCACCAATCGGCTTCATAACACAAGTCAATTACCCTTCTACCTTCCCCCCACCAACCCCAAAACCACCCTCCCACCCATACATTCCGATACCATAAAAGTCTCTGTAGTCTATAGTGTCTTTTCAGCTACTTTCGGGACCATCGGGGACCTGATTTCTGGCGAGGGGAGTTTTTTTTTTTACCATTATCCTTCCTTTCTCTCCCAACTTGATAGATTTAGCCAAAAAAAAAAAAAAAAAAAAAAAAAAAAAAAAAAAAAACTCTGGCACTGGCAGAAGCACACCGTCAAAATTGGCTGGCACTCAGCGGGTTAATTGCCAAACAGGCAGAAATCCGCAGAAAAGTCAATAAATAGGTAAACTAAAAGCCGAACCGAACCCTCGTAATGGCAGGGTTTTTTTTTCTAATAAAATAATGATAGCATTGCTGCATTTAAGATTTTTTATTTAAAATATGATAAATATCCATATCTTCGATAAATAACGATACAACGAAGTAACGATATCGTTATCGAAAGGATCGGATTGGTTGTCTGTTTTTAGTCGGGCGTTTGTCATGTCATGGTCGTGTGGAGCATACTATAGTCTGGTTCGAACATTTTGCCCGATTAATTCCCGATTTTTGTACGTCAAAAACGATTGCTGCACATCCGAAAACCGATCGACATACGTCAGCAGCACGTCCAAAATTTAACGTTTTTTTTCCCTGACCATCAAAAACAGTCGGCTGAAAAATAGTGCATACACTAATTATTGGCCGACTTCACGGACCTGTCGGCGGGCACCCCGTCCAGTTCTAGATGAACTCGAGTAGAGCCGATTTATTTACACGATGTTGCTCGATCATGCACGATTTTTCAAAAATTCAAATATTTTGAAAAGATCGGCTCTTGTCGGGTCTTTACGTACTGTATGGGACGCAGCCTTAAGGGAAAGCTAAAATCAGTATTAGACAAGATTACATGCATAAGAACACTTAACAACTAAATGCATATAAACAAATGAGCCCCAACAAGCGCAGAGCCGAAACAATATGCAACTAAGTGAACAATATGTAACAAACTGAACGATATGCAAACGAGTGAACGTTTCCATCACAACAGAGTAAGGGTGGGATTATGTTGAAAGATGGGTGCTATGTGTATTATGTAGAGGAGGTGGAATACACTGATGGAGCTCTGAGGAACACTCATTATTGTAATAGCGGTAGAATAGCGAGAGAGATTCACCATTGCGGCGAAGAGAGAGAGATTGCAGAAAATCAGTGAGTGGACGTGAGTTAATGGTACGAGAGGCTTTCTTCATTACTTTGTCTAGAAGTGCTGTGTGAGAGGATCCTCCCCTCACATGCGAAAAATACTCATTACATGGAAGCACTGTGCCCCTGTACAGAACAAGAAGCTGTGCAGGGGTAAAGAAAGGCAGTTGAGTAGGCTACTCCCAGGGTTTGGGAAACTGTTTTAGCAAGAGTGGTAATATGGGCTTTCCAAGAGATATCAGAAGAAAAAGAGACACTAAGAATACTGAGAAAATATGAGGGGTTGATTCGTGTATTGTTGAAATATAAGGAATAGACATGTGGGAGCTTTTGACTGGTAGATAAATAAAAAAAAATGTTTTGGGAGCATTGAAAACAACAAGATATTCTCTGCCCCAATTGGAAATGGTTGATAGATTAGAAAATAAGCGTGCTATGGCTTCATCACATAAGTTTTTGAGTGATTGCATGCTGGGGTGTTCTGAAAAACTAGTTGAATTGTGTAAGGTAGAATCATCAGCATATGAATGGATAGTACTGAAGATCCAGTTGAGAATATTATTAATGAATATTATAATGAAAGAAACCATGAGATAGGATAGAACCTTGAGGAACACCGGAATTGATAGGTTAAGGAAGTTAATGATGACCATCCACAACCGCAACTATGGAATGGACAGAAAGAACATTTGAGACAAAGGCACAGATGGAGGGATAGAAACCGATGGAGGGTAGCATAGAAATTAGATATTTGCGCCAGACTCTACGAAGGCCTTCGAAATGTCTCGCCATAGTCCCGAAAGAAGGATGATCAAGAGTTAGTAAGATATGAAAGAAGAACACCAGTAAACCGATCCCTAAGGTCATACTGGCGATCTGAGAGTAGATTATGAGAAGAGAAATGCTTAACACATTTTGAAGTAAGAGAAGTTTCAATAATTTTGGAGATGCATGAAATGAGAGCAATCGGACAATAGTTGGAGGGTTGAGAACACCATCCGGTCCTATTAAATTTAGCTAAGATTCATTAAATTATTAGGGAACTAAGTCACGGGAATAGCTTATCAGGATTCAAGTTGAATGGCTTAAGTTTAAAAGTTAAGAAGGAATTGGTTGAAACGTTAAAATTACAAGTATATTTTTTGTCTATGTGAGTGAGGGAGACAAAAGGCAGAATTGCCTGTGGCGAGTGCCTCCCCACAGTTGAAAGAGTGACAGAGCCAAAATCAAGGGACGTTCGAGCCAAAATGCCTCGACACACGGAGTTTGAAGCATTTTAAGTCATAGGAAGAGGGAAAGACTGATTCTGGGAGAGGGTTCTAGAGCTCAAGTGTTGAATAGAAGAAAGACTGAGAAAAACGTTTCACGCTTGGGTTAGAGAGTTGCACAGAGTAAGGGTGGGAATCTGTTGCAAGACGAGTGATACGTGCTCTACGAAGAGGGGTGGAATACACTGAGAGAGCTCTGAGGAACACTGATTATTGTAATGGCAGTATAATAGTGAGAGAAATGCAATATTGCGGCGAAGTGAGAGAGACCAGAGAATTGATGAGTGGACATGAGTTAATGAAACTTAAGGCTTTCTTTTCTACTTTGTCTAGAAGTGCTGTGTGAGAGGCTCCTCACCACATGTGTGAACACTACTCAATACATGGGCGCATTGTGCCCCTGTACAGAACAAGAAGCTGTGCAGGGGTAAAGAACCCCCAGAGGCATTTGAGCACACCCAGCTTCTGGGAAGCTGTTTTAGCAAGAGTGGTAATATGATCTTTCCAAGATAGATCAATGCCCAAAGCACGCTCCTCCATTCCAAAGGTCTCATATACTTCTCTATCATTTAATCCATCAAACTTATTTATGCCAGCTGCTGTCCTGGAATAGTACATCTCCACAGCTCTCAGCTGGGAGAGGTCCTCGTCACTTGCAGTCCACGCCTCGCTTCCATATGAGAGTGTTGGGAGCAGCACACTGCTCCTCGGTGATTTTTTCACTTATTGACTGAGGATACTTCTTCTTCTTAAGGTTGTGATGTGCAATGTACACGGAGTAGGAAATCTCCAGATATTTGCACAGGCTTTATTGGCTTTGGACAGTTCCCCAATTTTTTTTTTCTTTTAACGACCTCCATCTATGTATTGTGAAAAACCTGTTGTCCTTCCTTGCATTTTCCTCTCTTGTATTTCATTCTCCATCTTACCATATTTGAAAAGTACGGCTCCCAATGACTTAAAACTTTCAACCACTTCCAATTCTTCATTTCTCGGTTTATTTTACATCTTTCTTGATTCTATATTTTGTCTTAAAGTCTATCGTTTCATGCATTCTCCTCTCAAAAACCATCACCTTGCATATCCCTACATTAAACATTAACATTCTCTTTTCACACACCCTCTCAAAAAGTGTGACAACTCTCTGGATCTCCTCTGCACTCTCTGCCAGCAGGACCTCATCGTCTGCATATAGGCATGTTAAAATATTCCATTATCTTCTGTCAGACTCCTGCTTAGCTCCTATACCCATTGATCCTGCTCTACATTCTCTAACTATTCTATCTATGTATATATTTAACTACCAGGGCAACATGACACATCCCTGTCTCACTCCTACATTGACCTCATAACTCTTGCTTGTCTTATCCCCTACCTTCACTCTTGCCGTTGCATTCTTAAGAAAAGATTTCACTGCCATTTTCAACTTCCCTCCCACCCAGTATACTATCAACACATCCCACAAACCTTCCCAATCTACTTTGTTGTAGACCTTTTCCAAATCCATGAATACTGCATAGAGTTTTCTGTTCTTGGCCAAATACTTCTCGACCAATAAACACATTGAGGCTATCTGCTCAATACAACCCCTGCCCTTTCTGAAGCCTCCCTGTTCTTCACCAATTTTATCATCCTTTAAACTGTGTAGCCTTTCTGTTATTACTCTTGCATATACCTTTCCAGGTATGCTAAGCAAGCTAATTTCCCTATAATTCTTACATTCCTCTTTACTGCCCTTCCCCTTGTACAGCGGCACAATCACTGCTTTCCTCCAGTCCTCTGGTACACTTCCTGTTTCCCATGCTAAATTGCATTAGCTATGCATTATGTCTACAGCTTGATCACCTCCATGTTTCAGCTTTTCTCCAGACATATTATCTACTCCAGCAGCTTTTCCCATTTTAAATCTATTAATGGCTTCCTTTTTTTCTGCTCTGCTTATCTCTCTGTCATCTGCTCTGTTTATTCTAGCTCTTTCCATTCCCATGATCGAGATCTTTGCTTTCCCCTTACTCTTTGCAGCTAAACTACTAAAATTATCTTTCCACACCCCCATCACATTCTCACCCTCTACAACCTCCCCATTTTTGACTCTCATTTTGTCATTTGAAACATTTTCGGTCTTCTTCCCTCCGGCTTCTTTCACAGCTCTATAGTATGATTTCTTGTCATTCCCGAACTGTTCACTAATCTTCTTCCCATATTCCTCATCTTCCTTTCTTTTGGCATCTTGTATCGTCCTCTTCACTTCTTGTTTCATGTTCATATATTCTTGTTTCCTTGCAGCTTGTCGTGAATCCTAGCTGGTATATAATTATACCGTAGTTTGAATTTCCCGGGTTCACGACAGCTGGTTCCTTTTTGTTTATACGCATTACTTTATTTGTCTTTGTGGATAAGTATTACTGTGGTTGCACCAATTATATCTTAGTTTATTTTCCCTTATTATTTAATCACGGGGGACGATATAGAACCCTTAAATATAGTTATATTGTTACGATAGGAGGGAATCTCAGTACACTTCACACAGAGACTTCGTCCCGCTCACAACAAACCACCAGTTGCTGCCACATAACAGAACTTCCCTGATCTTCACCTATCGACATGTCCATCACCTAACCTACACTCTTTGCATCACAGCTATCTATCTATTGCCTGACGCCGTGATCCCCGAAGGGGTGGCCACGAACGAACCGCCCCCATGCACCTCTGTCCCCAGTCAGTCGACGCCCCTCCCCCCAACCAGCACCGCCTTCGTTCATGTAGTTCCTCACTGCATCACAGCTAAGTTCCTTTAATACTAGAAGTACTTCATAGATATTACTGGGACTACCACAGATAGCCTACATATACAATTTAACACGTAAGTCCAACGCCGACCGGTATCATATTTATAGCCTAGGCCAATTCATCTTTCCAGGTCTAATCATTTAATTTATATCCGTTTCTCCTCTATCCCCTAGCGATATTAAACAGGATATAATTGGTGCCGTGACCAGGATACTGGGCCATCTGTTATATATTGATAAGAATTGGGGGGGTATTAGGCCTGACTTGTCTGCCTTTGTGTAGAGCTGGGCGATCCAGTGGATAAATGTTGAGGGGCGCATAGGCTAGGCCTATGTCCGGGATATTCCGCTGGACCGTCCAGTGCAGTGCCCTGCTTTTTTTTTGTTAAGCAGTTCTATAGACCAGGGGCAAGGGTGGACACTGTCAGGCAGACCTCAGCCTGGGTTAGATGTGCCAGGGAGCCGGAAGGTATTAGATAGGCTACTGAACAGAGCGCATGCCTTCTTTGAGAAGAAGGACAGGGCCGAGGAGGAGCAGTCGACGCAATAGGCTAGATCTAAAGACTAGGACGACAGCTGCGGCTGTTCCTCCTTCAGAGTAGTCTTGATCCTTCTTTCTTTTTCTTTGTAATTTGTTAAAATTTAATATAGTAAAGTAAATATTGTAAAGTAGAGTAATATGACATAGGGTAAATTTCCTTTTCTTTTATCATTTGTAAACTCACAGGGGGCACACGATTTGCATGCTTCAATTTGCTTGGTTGCTGTCGTCATCAATGTAAGTAGGTTAGCCTAGGCTTAGAATAGGTTAGCCTACAGTGACGATTAGTATTGTTGTTCCTTAAGCTTAAGTTACTGTAAATATTTAAGAATGGAGGAGAAAATAAAGTCATTGCGGCGGTTCAGGGCCGCCAAGAAGGGAGGGATTACTAAGCTTACATCTAATCTGTCTGAATTTATTGAACATGCTGCTACACTGCATGATGTAAAGGGTGTGAAAATAACTTTAGAAGAGGCCCTAGCTGATATCAAGTCGTATAACATAGAGTTGTATAGCTTATATTCAGATGATCAGTTAGAGGATGAGATGGTGAAAGATATGCAGTATGTTAATAAAGTAAACGGTCAGTTAGCTGAGTTAGATAGTGCTCTACAGACAACCACTACTGGTAGATCTCATGATGGTGCAGCAAGTAGGAAACAGAAGGGTATTAAGCTACCCTCCCTGAAGTTGCCAGTTTTTGATGGGGATCCAACACAGTGGGTGGGTTTCTGGGAGCTCTTTGATTGTAGTGTTCACTCCCAAACAGACTTAGCCTAACTGACATTCAGAAATTTACGTATCTAAAGGAACAACTTAGTGGTGAGGCTCTACAAATTGTTAGTGGATTTAGTTTGGTCACTACAAGTTATGAACCAGCGGTAACTATACTGAAAAACAGTTATGGTAAAAAAGATCGCATCAAAGCAGCTCACATAGCGAAACTGTGTAATCTCCCGCATCCTAGCCAGGAGGTCAGTGCTCTGAAAGATTTTTCCGCGTCATTTGAGTGTGCGTTCGAGTCATTACGCTCTATGGATGGAACAGTAAGTGAAATGTGTGCAGTACTGTTGCATAATAAACTTCCTAGTGCACTCTCTGAAGTGATGAAGCGTGAATTAAAAGACAACTGGCTGGATGTGGATGAATATGTTCATGTGTTTAAGACTGAAGTGTGCAATCTAGAAAGTAGACATAATCCATTAGAACAGTTTGGGGCGACCGCCACAGCAGCATATGCAGTGTATCAGAAACCCGATACCAAGCAGAAGTATGGATGTAAGTTGTGTTTAAAGACAGGACATTTTTGGGCAAAGTGTGCAAAATACAAGAACAGTCCCGCCAAGGCCAATAGAGCAAGGCAGTTGAAATTGTGCGTCGGGTGCCTGTTACGACCTGGCACTCGGGTACACAAGGGCTCTCAATCAGGACTCGAATACGGCTCGCTGCCACAACGGAAACACACGATCCCAACCCCTGAGTACTGCCAGCCGAACAAAAAACACCAATACCCTCCAGAGTTCAATCTGCTATAACGGGGTATACAAGAACTCGGTACTAGTGTTCAACAACAGACTAATAAAGAGACAGGAATTATCTAGTCTGGTCAACAATCAAACAATGAAGTAAAAAACAACAACACCAAAGAATAGTGTTGGCCGCAGCCGAAGTAATCCACCCTTGACTAAGAACTTAAGAAGTCCTCCACCCTCTACTTCGGATCGGCACTATTACGTTACGTTAATTAATAGTCCTTAAGCATCGAGCAAGGAATCTTCTGAAAAAGTTAGATGCTTCTCGGATGCTCGTAAGAAGTACGTATCGGATTTTGAACAGTAATTCAATAAGCAAAAACACTGGCAATTAAATACTATTAAAGGTTTAAATTGGCATAAGAATAATTAAAAGAATATGCAATAGTAAATGGCAAACATTAAAAAGAAGTACTCCGCAAATGCAACGGCAATAGCCTACTCGGATTGTGCTCGTGGGCCACTAATCACTAAAGTAGCCAAGCGTGCAACACATGAAATCAATAGTGCATAAACAATATCATACATAAGGAAAGCTTCAATACTATTCTGTATCTACTAATCGAGTAAAGTCTAGCTGGGGTACTGTGGGCAAAAGGTAGCAGTGACTGAGCAAAAACGGCTCGTAGCCTAGCGAAGTCCTCACAACTGTTTAAAGTATTACGTTAAAACTAACAAGTGCACTTTGAGAAATCCAGATCCCTTGTATCTGGTTTTCTCCCGGCTCCTTGACAAAGTAAAAACAAACTGTTAATAAAATACAGGGTGGTTAGGCTCTTGCCCTCACGCACTGTAAATTATTAACTCAACACAGTCAGCCGCGAAGACAACCTAGGCTTCACTGAACCGAAACGAGTATGCAGGTTTATCGCTTAACCACTGCATCAAACAACAACTCGTAACACAGAAAAGCCTTACCCCAGTCTAGCATTACCTAGACTAGCAGAAAACAGGAATAATAATAATAACACACAGGGAAATGCATATACAAGTGCAACAAACATAAATCAATCCTATTCTAAGTTAACCCTTCCTAAATAGGCTATCTAACAGGCAAGTATCTAGCGAGAACTCAAGCGATAATACGTTGGCTGACTAGCTCTGCACCAACGGGACCATGGAAGTTAAACAGGCAGGGAAAAGAGGAGATAAGAATGTAAGGTAGTAGAGAAAGTTCACATCAGTCAGAAGAATATATATAGTTAGCAAGGGAAATGAGAAGTCGCTCTGCCTAATGAGTTCTGATGAAAAAATGGCTAGACTTCCCTTTTTATACCCAGCCCTCTAGTGAGCCCAACATGAAATACTAAGGACCGCCCACTGACAACCATTACGTAATTTCTCTCTCTCCTCTGGGATAGACAAAGGCTAGCACTGAGGGGAGGGCGGAGGGGAAAGTGCTAGTGAGTTAGGCCCACCTCCCGCCTGGCGCACCCACTGACCCCCATTACGTAATTTCTCTCTCTCCTCTCATCATTACAAATAAGTTTTACACACAATACTTATAACTAATGATATAAAATAGAACTCGTTGACTCAGATGAAAACAAAATACATATTCATAATACTTATAGTACAACGGCTCACATGAACTAAGTTAGGAAACTCTACATAGACTACAGCCAAAGTTCCTGCCCTGACGATCCTAGCGAGAGTGGGGCATGACTAGGCGTTCTGTACAGCATGCTCACACTGGACATGCGTCACACTGGACTTCCCACAAATGCCCGATGGGCGTAGATCTTTATACGGAATGGATGAGTTTCTTTTCTAGATCATCCGGGCCTAATGGCCTTGATCGATATATAACGAAAGTGACCTCCTAAGCCACAAGAGTGGCATTCGAGGTCGCACACCGGTTGCAACACTTTCGGCTCTACCTTTTCAATAAGAATTCCCCAGAGTCACAGTTATCGCTTTTCTAGGCTTCCAATACTCAACACTTAGTTGAGTAATTAGCCATTAGCAGTGACCGGGATTCCATTGAGGTAACCCCCCCCCCCCACTCAATACACAGAACCACCCGGCATCAACAGACTCCGTCTAGATTGATACCCCGGCGGCAGGTTAGACAGCTTCCGGCCAGTGCCCCCGCTGTCCCAAACGACAGTATAGAGCCAATGTCGCACAAAAAGGTTAAGTCGGTTTTCACGACCTTTCCCCCCCGGTTTCTGCCCCAAAGGTGCCGGAGTTATTTCCCGGGCTTCCCCGGGCAGGAGCTGGGGAGATTGAGTCAGATCTCGAAGCTAGGTCTAAAAGTAAGGGTGGTCCAACTAGTATCTCATTCATTGACCAATAAAGTTATGGTGCCCTTCCTCAAAGAGGAACGGTTATTCAAGCCATTGACGTGGCTCATAAATTTTATTTAAGATACGCCGGAGAAACAGCTCAAAATTCCCCAACTGACACCAAGCCGGGAAGACGGCTTGCCTTGTTTATCCTTAGTAAAGCTGGTGAGACTGCTCAACATTTTATCGTATTTTTACATATCTGTCATAGTTACAACTAGGATAGTACATATAACTTGTATGAAATAGGATGTGTACGGCTGTACATTTAGGACATAAATCTTACAGGCAAAGGTCCGATTTGAGTTTTCATTATGTGGAACAAATAGCGACAATATTCGGAGACTCCTATTTTTTGGTATCTACAGGTGTTATTCTTTCCACAGGTACCTGGACGTTTTCAAAGCTAAGTGATACAAACTGGTAAGTTTCAGGTTCACTACCTCGCACGCCGCCGTCACTACGTTTACGGTAACAACTCGGATTGGATAATCCCTGTTAGATCCTTCTCGGCGGACAACCGGGCTTTGAAGACCCGGCACAGCAATCGGAATTCAAACTCTTTAGTTTCCCCCGACACTAAGTTTACGGTAACAACTCTGATTGGATAATCCCTGTTGGATCCTTCTCGGCAGACAACCGGGCCTTGAAGACCCGGCACAGCAATCAGAATTCAAACTCTTTAGTTTAAATAGACGCTGTTCGTCACCTATAGGGGATAAGTTCTACACTAGAAAGTTTCAGGTTCTCTACCTCACACGCCCCCGACACTACGTTTACAGTAACACCTCGGATTGGATAATCCCCGTTAGATTCGTCGCGGCGGACAACCAGGTTTCGAAGAACCAGGACAGCAATCAGAAGTCAAAATTTGGTTTAAATAGATGCTCTTCGTCGGTAGTGGGAGATGTGTCAAACGCATTAGTTGTTTTTTCGTACCCCATGTCAGCTTCTGACGGTGGGGTCTAGTGTCAAATCTTGTCTAGCCTCTATGACTTTAGGCACTATTGGTGAAGGCAGAATTCGGATTTAAGTCACAGGCACAGGTTTAGTAACCCAGTGACTTCTAGCTTCAGTTCCTTCCCTTTCCCTGAGGAAAGGGATGGATCCAGGAAAGTTACATAGACAAGTTTTTTTGGAAAATTCACACTTTTATGGTGGCGGGTAGTTCACAATAAACTCTAGGGATATGGCCCGCCGGGGTTCACTATCTCACAGCCGAAGCACCACATAATAATAGGCGATCTACGTCGCCTCTGTTCCCGAGTTTCGATTATCGACCCGTTTTCGGTAAGGAGTTCAAACGATCATCTGGTGCATTAACCATTTTTTCCTAAACCAAGATGTCTTCCTATAATTGACCTACATATGCTGCAGGTCGTGGTATGAAATGTCATGAGAACGAGAAAAATAACCCGATGAATTTTCGCTTAAAGGCTAGTTTTTCGGATTCATATTACAGAGTTGATGCACGACGGCATAAAACCTGTGATCCCCACCGGATGGGCGATCAGGGAGGTGCCGCTGGTATGTTTCCCAGCTCACTCACCAATATAGTACAAGTGCTAGTCGGGACTGCTTAAACCTGTACTCCAAAGATTAACACTGCATAGGGCTTGCCCCCCGGGGATAGATAATTAGCTGGCGCAATTGATATCTGCCCAGGGGATATAGTTTTATACCCTTGGGTAGACTACGTGTAGGCCGGTGCTATTGGACTCTGTTTGCCTCCCCAACACAATAACAGTCACGGGTCGTTTGCCCCAATCTTACCATCGAATCTTTCAAGTCAGGATTCCGGTCAGAAGGATTGTAATCTAGTAGTTTAACACTGACTGTCTCCCTAGTACAGGAGAAGTCACAAAACTTAACAAGCCCCCTCTCTAAATCTGCGAATTTAGCCGTAGGAGTCACCTCAGTTGAGATATTATTTCCGGATTGTTCGGGACTCAATCTCACGGTCCATAATGGTATTTCGGTCCATGATCCAATAGGAGTAGAGGGCGTACCTCAATATCCCCGGATTCACTCTGTTCCTAACATATGTACAAAGAAAATTAGGACTCCGATCAGGTTTACGTATCGTATCCCTCACGTAGTGGCGATCGTTTCCGGCCTGACAGAAGCCTTTTTCGCATGTCCCATGATTCCTAACACTTCGGTGCTTTAGGGTTAGTTTTCTCCTTTGCTTTAGATCACACAAAATCGCAAGAACGAAGTCACTCGCCGTTTGGCTCTTCAAAGAAACACAACTAAAAGTTTCTATACCTCAAGTACACTTACTGATCGGGTTTCGTCGCCCGTGATAACCGGACAGTTAGACGTCCCAGAAGTAGACTTTTGAGGGTAAAAGAGCGTTTTACCGCTAGTAATTACGGAACACTTGTAACAAGTATGAAATTACTTTGCGCTAGATTGAACCGGCACCACGGTTCTCTGTTACGTTTTTATCCTCTGCCTACGATAGGTGTAATACCGAGGCTTCAGAAACGGGCGTTTATTGGGATTTATTATGCCCGGCTTCGAAAGTTGTTTGGTGCCGCTCCTCGAAGAGGCACTTCATCTAAGGTCTAAAGGAATTGTTTGTACAGTCTGGCGATGCCGGCAAACTGCATGGGCTACCAGGCACCGGTAGAGAAAATCCAATCATTCGATTGGGGGTGCTCATACATGCAATTTGTCAAAGACCCTAACGGAATTAGAGGTTGATAGTTAATACCTGCCTTGGCCGACCCCTCGGGGCTGACGTGCCGTCCGTCTCTATCTCACCACAGTGATAGAGGACTTGGCTTTGGTAAAATCCACGGCGGGCATCCGCCAGGTCTCACTTTGTCCCGGCGCCCATCCCCCTAAAAAACTTTTAGTAGACGGCCTTCTGGCAGTTGGATATCGACAGTTTACTTTTCCCGGCGTGGCCTAAGGCATTGGACGGACAGTATCTCTTCCACCCCCGGCCTTATCCTACGCCCACAGTGTCACACCTTATGTGCTACCCTACGCTCGCAGTGTCCCACCTTATGTAACTACATCCGGCGGGACCGACTTCGTAGTTGGCACTCCATCCCGGTGTTCGCCTAAAAAGGAGGTATAAGCGTATCTCCGGTGTTTCACCCCAGTTTTTTCCCGACATCCACAGTGTTGTACCTGTCACGAGTTTCGGATCCTTGGGCAAGACCCTATTTGGATGCCAGATGGTAGCTCGCTCCTCGGTAGCTACTATCTCGGCATTAACAAATTCCGAGATAAGATCCTTTGTAGCCTCGCCTTACAGTCAGGCTAGTCTTTGGTGGTTACAGCAATAGAGGAATCCAGTCGAACTGAAACTCCAAAATCACTTGCATTCCTGCTTGTCGATATTACTATTCAAACTAATTCAATCATGAATTTACAGAATCACATGGCAACGATCTGAGACGCCGGCCTCCTGTGGGTTCCTCGTTTCCGTAGATGAAGGAACAGGATTTTGGGTCGAGTGTTCACACTTCACCCCGCCCCGTCAGCGTAGGGGTATCCAGTCATAATGGGTATCCCATCGGAAACGTCGAACCTGGAAGTTTCCAGGAACAAACGACACATGTCCATCGGCCTTGGGGCGTTTTCCTCTACCTTCATGACTAATAACGAACCATGGGGTTGCCTAACCTTTTTCAGGCTCCCGGTGTTTACAAACACTGAGCTAGCCACCGGCGTGTATAATCGGTACCAGATCTAAGGCAAGTTAATGGAATTATTCCGGCTGAGGCAGCCGGGTTCTCTCACAGGTTATTTTTCCTCTCTCTCTCGCTCGACCATATCAATTTGGTGGCCCAGTACGGCAACAGGTCTGAAGGCATGGTACTTTAGTGTTAAGTTGTTTTAAGGGTTAGAGAAACGGATTGGGGGGGGGGGGGGATACTAGAAGACCAAAACCTGCAAACCCGCCGGACAGGTGGGGTATAGGCAAGCAACAAAACACAAGCACAGAACGAGAACCTTTTGAGCAACGACGAAAATTTTCTTTTGCTAATTGTCCAGGACTAAATGGACAATCCAGGAAGATGTGTCTTCTCTTAGTAGATTAGAGACAGAGACATATACTTCCGGTAATCAGTAATGTTCCTTAGTTGCTTAGCCAAGGGCACAGAATCAGGAATCCTAGTTATCCCTATCCGGTTGACACTTAATGCTGAGGTTGGAATATGCGTATCCTGATCTCGGCTCAAGGACTCGGCAAAAGTCACGAGTTAGAGGATTGGTCTCTCAGTTTTTGCAAAATCTTCCATTGATGGCATAGCTAGCAATTAGTTGTGGGCTCCCAACCGTTGTTTCTTGACACGATGCCTGTCTATGGCTCTGGATAAGCCAGCAACTGCCCTGTATGGTATTAAGGCAGCGGGTCTAGTAGTCTATGTGCTTCTCATTGAGTTGATCTTACAAGAAAAAAGGAGGGGGGGGGGGGGGGGGGAGTGCCGGGAAGCCCAAAGAACCCTAGAACCCCTCCGCCGGATGATATGATGAAGTCACAAGCTGTGATAAGTCGAGTTGAGTCTACAGCTCGCTAATAATTTTTCTTTTTATTCGAATCTCAATGCGAGATCTGACCATTGATACCTAGTTGGTCAATTATAACAAGGGGTACAGAACCCCTTCGCCGGAGATTGTGATAAAATCACGAATCACGAGCGGCGAAATGAATTGAACTGGTTTTACAGTTTCATCAAATTTTATTTTTTAAAGAAATCTATCATAGTTACATCTATGTAGTATTAACAGAATGTACAAACAGTTTTTATTGTACAAATAATTTTAAAGCCAGAACATGATACAAAGAATTAAGGTTCTAGTTATGAGAGTACATGAATGTTCTCATTAAACATGCAACAGATCTCAAGCGAAGATCCAGTCATGTCCAAGCAGCTCTTCTTCGAAGTAACTAACGCACTGCTTACCTACTTTTATATTTTTCATATATATTGTTGTATACAATATATATTGTTGTATACAATATATATTGTTGTATACAATATAAAACTAATAATGTTATACGGATTCTCTGTTACCTATGGTATTTAGGTTGGTGGTTTTGATATAGTCACGAATGTCCCCCTCCAGTCTTAGATATCAGGCATATCGTCAATGATGGAGGGGCCACTATTAAATTATAGGTTTGATTCCCGGAGGGAAGTAAAGAAAACCTAATATTTAGTAGGGCCCCGTAATCATTGACGATCGATCGTAGTACCCTCCCTGCAATCCCCTTCCCATTCGCTGAATTTTTAGTTGAATCTTGATATGTCAGTGAAGGAAGTATGGACGCTAGAGGGCCAGCGTCAGGATTCCACATGCAAGAAATCCACGCATTGGGAAACTTGAGTATAGCAATTATTAAGTTAATTTTTTTTTTTTTTACGAGTTTTTTTTCGTAGCGAGTACTCAATCATAAAGACGATTCCATAAGAGAATAGGCGTTGCACTTATGAAGATGTACTCCCTGTCCTCCCGCGGTAGATTCAAAATTGGCGACGCGGCGGTTGAAGGGAGACTATTATACTAATAGGCATATCGTCAATGATTACGGGGCCCTACTAAATATTAGGTTTTCTTTACTTCCCTCCGGGAATCAAACCTATAATGTTTACACTTAACCCCTTGAGGATTATGACGCATTCTGGCAGTTTAATTTGTTTATCATTAGATGATTTTATACAGCTTAGGAGCGATCTGTGAGAGTTAAAAATGTAAACACTATCTCAATTAAACCCCTGACCTCCATAATTATGCACTACCTAATCTGAATAGCATCGTCTAATAATAGCCAGAATAAACTGCTGAATCGCACCATAATCCTGAAGGAGTTATTTTGTCAGCTTATTTACCTGATTATTCTATTTATACCTCTTTTTATTATGGTATCCATCAATCTACATCTATCAAGGGCCTTACAACTCTGGGTGCCATATTGTTTCCGACTCCTGGGACCCCTTATGTTGCTACTCTCTCTATAAAGGCACTCTAGGTAACATCTCTCAATGATACTTAACTCTTTCATGCTTGCTCAAGTTTCTTGGAAACTTATTACCACTACCGTTCACTCCCAAACGCTGATTGCACTACCGTGAAAGGATAAACATAATTATGATATCACTCTGTTTTAACCCACAATAATCACCTCTACATGCAATATATTATACATCCAAAGATAGAGTATTAGCCATACTATGGTCTATTTGCTGTAAGTAGGCGAGACATCATGATATCTAACCTCTGTAACTAAAAAAACGACTAGAGTAATCGATCTACTATTTTCCACCATTAGGGAAGAGTCAGTCAAGGAATAGATGTGGAAATTTACAGCCAATTTGCTCTAGCCCTTTTTTATTTAGAGAATAGAGATCATGATTTCTCGTCTACTTACAGCGAATAGACTATAGTATACAACCAGAACAGAATCCCATAAAATCATATTATCAAAGTGAAAATTGATATAAAAAATATTTAATTGTTTTTCCAAGTTTACACATTTATACTTTTGTTATATGCTAAGCAATATTTGTTTATATACGAAAAAAGAAGTATTTCTTACGCTCATTTGAAATGTGTCAGCAAAATATAATTAGCATTAATAGTTGTATTTATATGAATATTTAAATAATTGGTACTTGGTGATAATTATGCAAGTGTAACCAAAATATTCACTCTACGTCGATTTTCAGCACCAAGAATTGCATTCAGTACAATCTATTATATCTCAATAGAAAGAGGAGAGGCCAATCTACAATAATACAGTAGCAAAACCCACAAAAAATAAAAATAAATATCGATAACATTGATGCGGACAAAATTTGTTTTATGCTTTCAAACATCAGTCAACTTTGCATAATTGTAAATCCGAATTTTCAGAGACACTAGGTTTTTATATATACGAAATGACAAGTATTGTTCATGCACTTTCCAAATATGCAATCAAAATTTAGCTATTGTCAATATTTATTTCTTTAGGGACATAATGGCACAAGAGTATACACTCGCACTCGTATCCTCTAGCGTACATCTTTCTCAGTTTGTTGTGTTGTATGGGATTTTAGAGTTATGAATTATAGTGATACCTATAGTTCATGGTATGGGGAAGAAAATCAAAGAAATCCAAAGTCTATACTCCTAATATTTGATTGTATGCCAATATTTATATATAGGCATTCGTTGGACATAAATTGTAACACTCGTAACGGTTATATTTTTCAACAAGTTATACAGTACACTGATTTTACCATACATTATATACTGTAAGATACAATTCCCTTTCATAAAGTATTTTACATATGCATACCAGTCGTCCAGGCAGAATATCTACATGTCTATTTGAGAGTACGGTATTTGCAATTCTAGTCTACAAACTGTGACCCTCATTTATAACAGCGTTGCCAATGGTTTTACTCAGAGCATCACTACCAAAACTAATCTTAGCTCATTTAACTCTTTATCTCGTGCAAATCTCTCTCTCTCTCTCTCTCTCTCTCTCTCTACTTTTTTATACTTATATTTCCATTTCTGTGGTGAAGATAATCATCCCATGTACCGAGAGTTGTTAGTTCCACCTGTACCCCCTCCCCATCTCTCTCTCTCCATCTATCTCTCTCTGTTTTATTGCTGCTATTGTGTGTTTGTTTATCTTCTAGTGTGTGTGTGTGTGTGTGTGTGTGTGTATGTGAGTGTTTATCTAGTGTGTGTGAGTTTTTCTAGTGTATGTGTAATGTGTATTTGTACAGTGTATGTGTGTGTCTTTAAATTTGTGTGTGTATTTCTAGTGTGTGTGTATTTGCTTTTCTAGTGTGGGTGTGTATTTGTTTAGAGGGTGTGTTTCTAGTGTGTGTGTTATTCTAGTGTGTGTTTTTCCTGTGTGTTGTATATTATCTGGTGTGTCTGTGTGTGTGTGTTTCTAGTGTCTGTGTTTTTTATATTTAGTATTTTTTATTGTGTATGTGTATGTGTGTTTCTAGTGAACGTGTAGCCTATGTGTATGTTTTTTGTTCTTATTGTTTCGTTAGTTCTTTAAATGTGTGTGTGTGTGTGTTTGAAAGTGTATATGTGTGTTGTTGTTCTAGTGTGTGTATTGTTGTGTTTATTATGTGTTTGTGAGAGAGCGAAAAGTAGGAACTATCATCATCAACATTCTGTTCCGCTCCAACCATAACCTTGAATTACCATACTGTCGTAACTTCCCTTATGGTGCACAGTCATTACAGCCCCAGACTATAGCGGCCACACAGTCATTACTGCCCCAGACCATAGTGGCCACAAAGTCATTACAGCCCCAGACCATAACGGCCACAGTCATTACAGCCCCAGACAATAGCGGCCACAAAGTCATTACAGCCCCAGACCATAGTGGCCACACAGTCATTACAGCCCCAGACCATAGCAGCCACACCGTCTTTACAGCCCCAGACCATAGTCACCAGTCATTACAGCCTCAGACTATAACGGCCATACAGTCATTACAGCCCCAGACCATAGCGGTCACACAAGTCATTACAGCCCCAGACTATAACGGACACAGTCATTACAGCCCCAGACCATAGTGGCCATATAATCATTACAACCCCAGACTATAGTGGCCATAGTCATTACAGCCACAGACCATAGTGGCCACAGTCATTACAGCCAGAAACCATAGTGACCATATAGTCATTAAAGCCACAGACCATAGTGGCCATAAGTCATAACCACAGACCATAGTGGCCATATGGTCATTACAGCCACGGACCATAGAGTCATTACGACCACAGACCATAGTGGCCATATAGTCATTACGGCCATGGACCATAGTGGTCATATAGTCATTACGGCCACGGACCATAGTTGCCACACAGTACTTACAGTGCCGGACCATACCAGCCACACAGTCATTAAAGCCGAGGACCATAGCAGCCACACCGTCATTACAGCCGCGGACCTTAGCGGCCACACTTAAGACGACTGAGGACCATCCTAACCACAACTATTCCCGAAGTTTGGAGGAATTCATAAACTCATCTTTTACCAAGGCAATAATGGTGTCTTATTAACCAACCTAAGCTATCTGTAATGTTTATGGGGTTAATGATATATTGTTTAGTTATTATTGAGGTGTTTAATTGTGTTTGTCATTTTCAAGCAATGTACAGTATCCATAATTTGGAACCCAATACAAAAAGAAAAATATTTATAACTATCTGTCTATCTATATTGTATAATATACAGTATATATATATATATATATATATATATATATATATATATATTATACAGTATACAAATAATAACATCTGAATAGAGTGACGTGTCTTATAATAGCCAAGCAATTTTGGCGTAGCGTTTAAAAACTTCCAGACTAATGGAGTGAAACAGGGAAACTCCAAAAAAACCGTCCTCGCAACAGATAGTTAAGTTGAGTTAGATAAGGTAAGGTTAGGAGCAGGTTAGGTTCAGCAAAGTTAGCCTACAATAAAGTACCCTGATCGTCATGGTAAACAAAAGTACCAAGAGTGGTCAGTGAACCCTTCCATGCTTCAGAAATTTGGTTTCCGGTCGCCTCCCAACACGGCCGCTTTGGTCCGAGGCCGATTTGGCTAGCGGCCGGAATGATTGGGCCTTCCCCTACGCTGTAAATAATTGCAGATATGATACGGGTAATCAAAGTTTTCCTAATCTACCATCTTAAAAGTATATTTGTGGTAATAAATATAAGGACATAAAAGGTAATTCACTATCAACATACCCAACAGTCTTATATCATCATTAATTTTATATATCTAATTTATACCCTTAACTTTTGAGAGTTTATGACGCAAAATTTTCCTACTACGGAAGTACCTGGCAACCCTGTAGTTATCTGGTGATTAACCCTCTCCGACATATGACGCGATTTTGAGATTTGGGGGATACTTTAAAGCCTTTGTTACCATCAGGGGTATTTAGAAACCTTTAGTTTAGTTACTTCAACCTCTGCAGTTGTCTTTGAGTTAGCTGTGGGCAGAAAACTAATTTTGGAGAGGTAATTATAAGTGAGAACTATTTTTTATTGCTAATCTGGCATCCTCTGCGTCATATGTGCGTGAAAGGGTTAAGGTGAGGGTGATGGATTGTTGACGTTAGGGGAAGATGGGTCGGTTTTTCTGGTCCCCTTTCTCCCTCGTGTTAAGCCCCATATGTTTTGAGATTATAAGACGTTCGGCCCATTAGTTTGGTGATTATAACACTTTTCGCCCCATTTTGTTGTCAATTTTAAGACCTTTCGTGCCATTTATGTGTTTATTATTCCCTGGCGAGCGATAGCGAGCCTGAAATTTTAAGAGGAACCGGCCTTTGGCCGGGACATTTTTCTACCGAAAAATTTACAAATTTATCTTGGAGGGTCTAGGATTTTTTTCTTCCAAGCTTGATGAAAGTCTAGCGAGAAAACTAGAAATAAAGGAAAACATTAATTAATAGACCCCCCCAACAAAAAAACATGTCTCCCCTTAATGTATGGTTGAGCTACTCCCACCTTGGAGGAAGGTAACATCCCAGGAAACGCTCTCATGTGACAGGGAAGTCGCTCTGACTGTAAAAAACGCCTGGCAATACGGACAGACTCGGCCAACACTGAACAAAGCCACGCCAACAGCTTCCTCTCTCTCCAACACCCCTTCTCCCCTCTCTACACTCTTCAGAAAAATAGGAAAAGTAGAATGTAGATACGAGGTGCCGTTGTAAAGGCTTATCCCTCAATACCTTCACCTGACCTGACCTGAAGAAGTGTCCTGCTTATGCAGTATATACATGAACAATGATAGGCTATGATATAGTCAATTTTGTTTTGTTCCAGCTGATGGTACATGGCTATGTTACTATCTTGGTTACTCAGCTATTAGGTAGGTTTTGTAGCGAAATATGTTGTTAATTACGAAAACCTGGCATTAATACAACGCAGTGACATAGTAGATTCATATTTTCCCATTAAGTATCGAGATATAAGCTGCTATGGGATTCAAATTACCATCAGCTGAAATAAAACCGACTATAGTGTGGTACAGTATGATAGATATATGTGGTTTTGCGAGCTATACCTGACATTCGGTTAGTCAAATAATATAAATTATGGTAGGCTTCATTAGTATGGTGTTGCATTATATGCAAATACATAAGTTATGTGCATGAAGTATGTTCTCACTAGTTATTAACAGTGTGAGCTTGGTGTATGGTGTATGTCTGCATTTGTTTGTATGTGTGTTTGTGTGCACCCCAATTCCCTATTTTCGCTCACACCTTAGTGGGCTTAGGAAGTATACTATTCGTATATTACAATTATATATTTATATATCTCAAAAATACGCGCTAGCTACTAAATGTTTTCTACTCCAAGTCAGACTCGAACCACCAAGCAGTCAGAGTAGGTGTCCATGCTTGAATATACTACCCCATGGCGTAGTGGATTAAAGCATGGGCATTCGTCCTGACTGTCGGTGGCTCGGGTCTGGCTGGGAGTATAATTCCTTCTCTGGGAGTCCAGTCAGTTAATCTTTTACTCCACCTATTGTCCTCTCTTCTTGCTACATGTCTTGCCCATCTCCACTACTGCTCTTTTATCATTTGTAGAATATCTTTGACTACGGCTTGCTCTCCTACCCACGATGCTCTCTCTCTCTCTATAAATATATATATATATATATATATATATATATATATATATATATATATATATATATATATATATATACCATTCTATATGATTAAAATATGTAGTACGTGATTATGATAAACTCAATTGAACTGGCTAAAATTTGCATTTCATATTATATTTGTAATTATTATACAGTGGAATTATGATCCATCACGTTATTCTTCCTTGTTGTGAGCCCATATAACTCACAACACCGGGAGGACCATATTCATTCATTAGTTTATTCAAGTGCATTGGGGTTTGTAATTGATGATTAATGTTAAGAACGGAGTGTCACTTAATAATGCTTCAACTCGACGGATAATGTCCATCACTTTAGTAATGGCATGGTCGGCTGTGGGTCCTGCTGCCAGTACTTGGAGGATTGGCTTCACCCAGTGTCTCGCATGCTCCCTCCGTTTATCATTACTCCCACCACCACTACCTGAGTCGAGGGGCTGTGGTCGAGGCCACTGAGGGTACTCTCGGTGGCCTCGCCTGGGTCCCGCCCTCATGATTGCCAAGCGAACGGGCTTTACGCGCAATTGGGTTAGTTTTCAGAATCAGTTGCGCAACATTTAGTAGAGTTTCGGATTTTAGGTTGGTTTTAGACACTATAATGACAAAATAATGCTAAAGATTATGTCAAAATATCCCCTCCTCCCGTCTCCCCCAATCCCACACTTCAACTAAAAGTGTACATTTTTCGGTTAAATAATTTTCCTTCTAAAGGCTGGTTTCTTCCAAACGTAATCTTGTTATCACTTGCCTGAAAAATAAAACATATATTTATGACATCTGAAAGATGTAGAACTTCTGGAAATGCTTGATATTTGGGCTATTTTTGTGGCTATAGGGTGGGTTTTGTGGCTATTGGGCGTGTTTTGTGGCTATTGGGCGCGTTTTGTGGCTATTGGGCGGGTTATGTAGTAGCGGAAGTGGCATCACCATGACGTCGGACCCTCTAGTGATGTCCCTCAGTTGTGGTGGCAGGTGGCAGTGTGTTGTGTTGTGTTGTGTTGTGTTGTGTTAGAACATACAGCCTATACTACGGATCCTATACATTAACCCTTTCAGGTCTGGGGGTTGCCGTTTAGTATTCAGAAATAGAATGATCTTAATTTCATAATTACCTCTCCAAAATTAGTTTTCTGTCCACAACTCGCTCAAAGACAACTGCATAGGTTGAAGTAATTAAACTAAAGGTTTCTAACACCCCTGATGGTCACAAAGGTTTTAAAGTGCCCCCAAAAGGACGCAATCACATCCCCGTGAACGCAAGGGTTAATTTTCCGAGGAAGGTCTCTTTGGACCTCAACTGTTTCATCCCATTAGTTTGGAGATTTTAAGAAGTTTCACCCCATTGGTTTGGCGATAAGACGATTCACCCCCATTTCGGTGTCGATTTTTTCCTGGACGAGCCATAGGGTGGTCTGTGTGGGCATTTTCAGTGTAATGGAAGCCTAGGGAGGCTTATTTGTTAGCCTATGGGACAAGAAATTATATCACTCGAAAATGTCCCAAGCAAACATAAATGATAGAGAATATCATAATATCCCACACGACGTTGGAGTAGATAGGGTTAAGGGTCTAAGACTGTATTTCATATTTTGTTCTGCTTATCATTAACCGAGTTTATGTCGTTTTAGAAGGATCTCGAGGAACAAAAAGGTTAAAAGTCTTCCTCTGCTCCCACACGTTCTTAATAAGCTGAATAAAATGGTCTAATAGTAGCAATATTATATGAAGATTGGCGTCATCAGATCCTGAAGGGGTAATATATTTATCTTTTAACGAAATACAGGATAGACCAAATGGAGTGTACATTTCCACATCTAGGCCTCCTCCCTGGCTGACTCTTCCCAAATTGTTGAAAAATGTGCTTGATTGTTTTCCCTTGTTTTCCCTATGTGTAAGAAGGAGACAAAATGCAGATTGCCTATACGAGTGTCTGCCCCACAGCCAAAAGAGTAACAGGCAATCTCAAGGGACGTTGAGGTCAAAATGCCTGGACACAAGGAAGTTTAAGCAGTTTAAGTCCTAGGATGAAGGAAACATTGATTACTGTAGTCGTTTTTTAGTGATCAAGATTTATGAACCACTTATAATGAATAGTGTATAGTTGTGCGAGTATAAAGACCATTTGTGGAGGAGCACCTTCACAGGATAACTCAACCAGTACACCATTTCAACCGGTAGATCTCAACCCCTGCCAAATCAAACACGGCCAACCAAACCAGTACTAATTAACCAAGGATGAACTACACTAAAAATGTGTCCATAATAATGATATATAGTGTTCATAATAATGATATATAGTGTTCATAATAATGATATATAGTGTTCATAATAATGATATATAGTGTTCATAACAATGATATATAGTGTTCATAATAATGATATATAGTGTTCATAATAATGATATATAGTGTTCATTAAATAATGATATAT